>CACRXK020002042.1:0-46915 GCA_902702795.2 Paramuricea clavata | reverse complement strand
GCCCCCCCCCCCCCAAAGTCCCCCCCAAAGTCAACAAATACCGGTATATCGGATATATCCGGTATATCGATCCAGCCTACATCATCACCATAATGATCATCATTATCACCATAATGATCATCACTATCACCATCATCATTGATAAACATCACCATCAACAACATTACCACCATCAACATCATAACCATAATCATCATCACCATTAACATTCACCATCAATGAATAGCTCTATCAGTTCTAAACCGTTCTTCCTAGAGGTCCAGTAAAGGTCATCCCTAATTGATCCAGTGTTACTACAGGCGGAAACAAAAACTAAACTGACTTTATTTATACTGGATAGCTCTAACAATTCCAAATTATTCTCCCGAGAGGTCCAGTAAGGACGAACATTTAAAAATATTCAATTTCTTGGGTAAAGTTTCATACCTTTAAAAACTGATTCTAAAACAGGCGGTGGTTTTGATGCCAATAAAATCTTCTTCGAGTGCTTGACAAGCTGGCCAGTCTAAAATACAGAAAAAATTCTCACGATTTCCATATTTGCGTCTGTGTTAAATTGACTATATAAGCGAACTGAAGCAATGTTTAATCTACACACGTAAAAATCTCACATCTTGTAACAAATCTGCCAACAAGCCGTCTACAAGATGTATTCCCACTGCTTGTCACAAGTTGTCAACGGGTTTGGAACAACTTGTTGACCACTTGTAACAAACTTGTCGAAATTATCAGACCTGTTGCAAGGTTGTTCTGACAAGTCCGTTACATGCTTGATTTAACAATATTGTTACAACCTTGTGTTGACAAGTTGACAACCTTGTAACATCTTTGTTATATCATGGCTGTGACAAACTTGTTAGCACAGTCTTGTAACAAGGCTGATAATGCCATCAAGCTTGTTACAAGTTGTCAACAGCTTGTTTCAAACTTGTTAAAACAAACTGGGAACAAGCAGTGCGAACACAACTTGTTGACAGCTTGTGAACAGACTTGTTACAACTTGTGCGTTTTTATGTGTGTAGCATGAGGCCACCATGAAAAGACAGTCGCTGCCGTCTCCAAAACAGTTTCAATTCGCTTTTCTACTATCTTTACAACGGTAGTTCATAGTTTTTCCCCTTGTTAATAAAAGTGTAAAATTTTAGGCTATTTCTGGCTATGTTCTCGTAGTAGATTAAGCATTGCTCAATGGCTCGCCTTCGATTTAAGCCTTTAATACACAATGTTTCTTTAAAGTGCGTGGCGTTTATTTCAGTGCACAAGTATAAAGGCATACCATGCGGCGAGGGTCGAAATTTTCATGTTGCCTTCGAACTTCTAACTGTTCTAAGCAGACAGCCAACAACGTCTAAGAACGGAAAAGACAGCATTTTGAGAGTAGACCGCGAGCAGTCCCTCAGGAGAAAGGAGGGACTGCCGACAACACATCGAAATATGTCCAAAACGAAATATTTCGTTTCTTTACGTGTTGTGTGATCGGCAGTCCCTCCTTTCCCCTCGCACGCGGCTGTCATGACCAAACCTATCTTTTCCACTGCGAGGTGCATGCAAATATTGTCAATTTAACAGGATGTATAATAGTTTTGTTTGTGGAAACACCACGTAAATTTATTACTGCACAATGTTTACGTGGTGTTTCCACAAACATTTACATTCCATTTACGTGGTGTTTCCACAAACAAAACTATTATATATTTTATCGCCATGCAAACATACAAAGAACTTATTAACAGGATGTGTTCGCAACAGGTGGCTTGTATAGCAAGCTTGTCGACAATTTGTAACAGTGTTGTCATTTTATCAAGTCGCTACAACATTTTCATAGAGGTTGTTGAATTGCAGGACGACAACAAGTTGTTGGAACAATTTGTAACAAGTCTGTTGAGTTAATAACAATTGGTCAATAACAGATACATCCCCTACACCCCCGGTCGCTATGCCCCTGTCCCTAATATATAACATCGATCATATATAGAAAGGTTTAGCAAAGACGACGCGACGTCAAAGACGACGTGAAAATGGCGTAAAAATAGCATCGGTACTTCCATAGATGTGCATATCACGCCATTTTTACGTCGTCTTTGACGTCGCGTCCTCTTTGCTAAACGATCTATTGATATGGCCACGAGTCGACCGAATGGAAACTAGGCTGATAATGCTTACCTTCTCCCCAGGGAAGACGATAGGTCGTAGGAAACGAGCTCTATCTCTGATGTCATAACTTTGATCATACTTGGCAAGATTTAACACGTACTGACAGAGTTGCTGTGTCTGTAAAAATAAAATAATTTTTTAAAAGAGAAGTATACTATTGAAACTCTCTAATACAGACACTGAAGTGAAGAAGGCATCATTAACATGCGTGTAGCTCGCAGGCACATTTTGAATTTATACAGGAACATTTTAAAATCTCGTCACATTTAAATCTCAGTACATTTGAACAATACTTAGCTCTGAAAACCTATATTAACTTGCAGGGAACCCAAACTAAACTACATGTAAGTTTATTTATGCTGGACAATTATACCAGTTCTAAACATCCTTTAAGCAACTGACCTGTGTTGGGTTCACCAGTATTAGTTTGGCGCCTAAATTAAGAATTTGTAACTTCACTATATCCTCCTAAAACAGAAATGAAAGACGATCATTTAGTTTCTTTGTTGGAGGAACAAATTTATCAGCAGGTAATGTTTTCGTTGTATGTCTGCATGTTTGTCTATATATGTATATTTTGTTTGTTGTCTGGTTTGTTTGTCTGGTTTGTTTGTTTGTTTGTTTGTTTGTTTGTTTGTTTGTTTGTTTGTTTGTTTGTTTGTTTGTTTGTTTGTTTGTTTGTTTGTTTGTTTGTTTGTTTGTTAAGCTCTCTCGACTGACCTCTTTGACAAAGGATTTTGCAGCCATCCTCAAGACATCAGGTGCAATCTTAGGTACACGTTCAGCGTATTCACCAACCAACCACAAGATACTTGCTCTGGCCATAGGAACCTGAAATGTTGCAAAATATTTACAATGAAGCAACTTGCAGCAGTAACAACAACAACAACAACAACGACGACGATAACAACATGTCATCATCAACAACATGACATCATCAACAAGATGTGAAGAGCACTACAGCAAAAAACAATAACAACAACAACAATAATAACACCAGCAACACTTACTGTAATTTTGCTTAAAATCTTTGCCATTTGTGTTATGATTTGAGATTTGTCTTTATGCTACAGAAAGTAAATGTTTTGTAAAAAAAAGTAAGTATTACATGTAAAACTTTCTTTTCGAAAGAATTTCCCTTTTCCAAACAATTTGCCAAATAGTGTTTTTTTATCCACAAGAGGAAGAAAACCCCCAGGAATATATTCATAAATAGAAAGCTGAAAAACCCCAGAAAATCAGAAATACCTTCAATTGTAGTAGTTTCTTGATCATAACGACACTTTCAGCGACAACAGTTTCTAAGGATATCAAACACTTTTATAGGGTTAAAATGTTGAGACCAACATTTTATGGATGAGAAAATTTTAAACGTATCTATATAGCAATATAATTTTCTTCCAAAACGTATTATTATAAGTCACAGAGTATAGAATAGGAAAGTAATACTACAAATATTGTAGCAATAAAAGCCCCAATCTGTTATCTTTTATACTGGTACATCAGAGTCTAGGAGCAATGGTATATTCTGGCCAATCACTTACCATCCCTATTGGATAATAATCTCACTAATCCAGTCAAACAGGTATCTGTAACTTCAGGAATGTTAGAAGCACAGCGACCAATGGCCTGAATCGTCGATGCCACAAATTGCTTGTCTGAGTTGCTGATGTACGTCTAATAAAAATATGTAAGAAATAAGGTTCTGAATATTAAGATCCTAAAAACAACTTTTATTCTGAATACTGACCTGAAATTCTCTCAGTAATAATGTTATATTTGACTCAGAAGCAATATTCGTCATTATTTCAAGCTAAAATTACAAAAACAAATTATATACTATACCACATAATATAGACATTACAGAAGGCAGATTTCTTGGTTTTGCCTGATTTTGGCATAACCGTTGCTATGAGAGGCATTAAAAAAAGCAACTATTCAAAATGGCAGAATTCAGGGGGTGAGTGCGTCTTACTTCCTCTTCAACCAGCATACTCGCTTCACTTCCGAAGATTGATAAGATGAATTTTTTTAATTGTTAAAGTCAAGAGAATACTAAAGGACCTACCTTTAGGGTTTTGATATGCGTGGAATCATTTGAGTGAACAAAAAAACTTTTCAGATGCGGTTCAAACATTCCCTAAGAACATTTAATAATAATTAACCATTAAGTTGCATTGTGCACTAATACACACTTTATTATTTTACTGTGTCTAATGCCAGACGATTTTATTTGTCAAGGGGAGAGTGTTGGTGCTCAATGGGTTAATTACATTAGAAAAAAAATAGCAAGACATACATTTATAAATGTGGCCTGTATGTATGCTTAATTACCTTCCTTGTCGCTGATAGAGTTGCAATATTACTGAGAACAACATATTGAACTTCCCTGGAAGAAACAATAAGTACAACACATTCAGTTGGGGTTAATTTCTGCATGAACTATCTCAATTGAAAATACTAACTGACCATGGACCATTACCCATGTGGGTTATCACTAGTCCCCTATCCTGGGAGCTACGTATGGCAGTGAGACACTACTAGTCTGCAGTGTTACGGTACTATCTAATTTGGTCTCTATTTTCTGTTTGTTTTTGTAATTGCTAACCAAATTCATGTGTTTCGTAAATAGTTTACCTGTGTCCTTTAAGCAGTCTGACCAGAGCTCTAGTTACGACACCAACTTCACTAGCAGGGGCACAATGATGGTACAATCTGGCTACGGCCATGACAACCTACAGTGCATGCAAATTACAAAAACATTCTCTTAAGGTGGGTTTCATTCTCATGTCCTGTGCATATACTGTATACAGCTATTTCAATTAAGGTTGTCCCCCGAGCAAAGCGGAAAAGTCGAATACGAGCGTGAAGGGCTTCTGGGATTTGCTAATAAATTAATGAATTAGCGATTCCCAGCAGCCTTTCGCGCTCGTATTCGACTTTTTCGCTTTGCTCGGGAGACAACCTTAATTGAAATAGCTGTATAGAGATTATCGGTCAATCACATTCTCTGCACTATGATAGTCTAATGAAACAAAAACTCACCGTGGCATTTCTGCTTTGTAACAAAGGTTTAGTGACCCTCAACAACAGGCGATGGTCAGGATCCATGACATAAGGTTTCTTTTTGTCCGCCTGCTCTTCGTCGCCTTCTTCATCGTCATCCTCATCATCATCATCCTCACTGTCTTGAGAATCTGGGTAGAACTTCTCATTTTCCAGATCCTGAAATGTTAAAATACACATTCTCAAATTCAGTAACAATTCATGAGAAAATCAACCAGTACAACAAAGGCATGTTTGGTTCAGAGTCCAAGTCATTTAGTCCAGTCAAACCACAAGTCATTCACTCTCTGAGCAGCAAGACAAAGCACAAGTTATTTCGTCTGTGACCAAATCAAATCACAAGTCATTCAGCCTAAAAAAATACCTGTGGTTCCGGTTCCCGACAGACCCTATTTTTTCAGCTGACCCTATTATTTTTTTCAACGCGATTGACCGTGCGACCCTATTTTCTCCGGGTGGTTGCAGGCTGCTCATACAGTGTGCCAAAATGGCGTCTGTTGTCACACTATTTTTTTAACCAAATTGTCTAAATTCGTCCATAGGAAATACGTATCTCTAGTTAATATTGATGTCAGGATTCTACTGCAAATCGCCCAGCACAAAACTGCCAAAACCATAAAAAAATATTTTAAAAAAAAATTATTTCCGACCTACCAACCCTAATTTTTTCAAGATATGAAACCGGAACCACAGGTATTTTTTTAGGCCTTCTGTACAGTTCTTTTTACTATGACAATTATATATTTGACTTGCATTGAGTCCAAGTTGCATAACTCGAGTCTACAACTCTGATTTGATCACAGTTCAATAATTCAGAGAAACACTCTCAGTTACAGAGAATACAATAGATTTTTCTTTCATGTGTGATGAAGATAGAACTGTAACAAGGATATGGCCCCACAAGAAATCCACAATAAAAGCATGCTAACATATAACACAAATGATAAACGAAAGTTGTAGGTCAAGCATCTTACCATTTTGTTAGGATCCATAAACTGTGACCTTGCATATCTTGTCAACATATGGATAACAGCAGACTGCCCCCATTCGTCAATGTCCACCAATAAATTACACAATTTCCGGTAATTTTTATGAATAAGATCTATTCGTTCTGGGCACAACTCTTCAAATGCCATTACAGCACTCCCAGAAACAAGCTAAAAGGATTATTGATAATGATATTTAATGGAAATTATCCAGTACAAGACTGCTCAGGCCTCTTGTCAATCAACCCTAATACACCTTTCTGAGCTATTTTTACTATTAAGTTGCATTGCATCCTGATGTTACCTACTTTTACTCTGTCTAATGCCAGGCAATTTTACTTGCCAAGGGGAGGGTGCTGGCATACAGGGAGTTAATACTATTGCTCTGTGGTCTGACAATCTTATGTGGGAATTTTTTAACCCATAAGTGACAGCACTCTTCCTTGATGAGTAAAATTTTCTGGCATTAGACAGGGTATAATAATAAAGTAGGGCAAATCAGGAAACATTAAATGGTTCAATGGACTATTTTCCAAGTAAGTAGAATTGAACATTTGCAAGTTAAGAAATGAGATGCATTTCTTCTGAAGTGAGATGATTTTCATATCCTTTAGGTACCAGTATCAAAAATCATTGTTCTAAAAACATGTTTGTGCAAGATGTTCACGACTTACAGTTGTCTTATCCTTCAGTAGCTTTTCTATAACTTCCACTAAAGGCTCCTTCAGCTCTGGATCAAGACTAAATGAAACATGAATCATTAGTTATCTCAACTGTAACGGCAGGAAAGCTTCTTATCTAGTATAAATAAAGATTGCTCCTTCTCACAGATTACTCAAATAAGAAACTCACTTACTGGACTGCTAAGGAGGCTGCTAAGGACAGTTAAGTTTAACTTAGCATCAGCTTACATACCTATACAGTTTCGGAATGGCGTGACAGGCAGTTTTTCTAACAAACGGAGACATATCTGTTACAGCCTAAAAACAACAAGTTACAATGTAGTTAAAACTATAGTTTGATAAAAAGTAGCATGACTTTAGACATTTTCACACACTCCTCACAGACTGTATAGACCTAAACAATATAAAGGGACCTAAACTGACATCTAATAACTCCATCTTTGGTTTAGTTTTTGGACTCAAATTCTTACTCCAGTTATATATGGAGCTCACTGCCTATAAATAATGGGACCATACATTACCTCTTTGATGGCCAGCATCATAATAGGCACAATAATTGAGACACGGATACTTGACAACACACGCAAAGCACTTGCTCTGATTAACTGGTTGGGATCCTATGACAAAACAATTAATAAGTTTTAACTCCGGCAACAGGAGGTAGACTCAAACAAGTAGTAATTTAGTATTAGCACTATCACTGTTAATTTTTCAATTTGTGAATGGGTTATTCCAGAAAATATTTCCACTCTCCCTATGGAGGTCACTTCTACCATCTTGGGGGGAGGGGTGGTTGTCGACTCCCAATAAAAATAAAATGTACTAGGATGCCAAAAGGGGGTTGGGAGATGTGGATATTTTCTGGAATGACCCAATGTGTTCAGCAACTAAACTTTACGTCAAATGTTGATGAAATTATTTTACTTTGTCTAACACCAGACAATTTTACTTGTCAACGGCAGAGCCCCAGCACTTAACATGTTCATGTGTTAAATACGAGTTTTTACCTTGAGAGCTTTTTGGAAGGTACTTATAGAAAGCAACGCCAAGTCTTGTTGTTCTTCAGCATATCGAACTAAGTAAACATACACCAACTTCTTGATCTAAAATAAAAATATTAAGATTTTGCTGTGTGTGTAACGTTTGGAGGGAGGATTCATGAAATATCTCATCATCAAAATATCTAGCTTGATTTCTTTTGAATTGTGACCATCCGGATAAATCATCTCTACTTCACCGTCACAATTCAAAAGAAATTGAGCAAAAAGTTTGGAAAGTGGAAATCCAGCCAATAATACCAAGAACATTCATATAGCACATTTTTCATTACCAATTACCAAACATGCTGTCACACAACCAAACTTACTTCAGGATTCTTAGAAACAACGTTCTTAACAACAGAGGCAAACAGCTGTGAAACATCTTTACCACTCGACACGCTCTGAAAACAAAATAATTTGTGTCCTGTCATATATGTTAAAATGACAGCATGCTAAAATGATAGCACATAAATTTCGGTAGATTTCAAGCATGGCAAATGTTAAGCTTCTCTATGAGTAAAAATATGATAAATACTTGTACTTTTTGAACTAAATTACAACATTTCTAAACCGAAAAATAACACCTGAACTTTAAATATTTTATACCAACAATCAATCTCATTATCCCTTATTATATTTGCTAAATATTGTCATTATATTTAGCACTTTGTATAGTAAACACATTTTGCAACATTGTTCTTTTAAAAAAACTAACTACTTATTTTCAATAGAAATGCAGTATTTTAACAAGAAAAACTATATTACTACAGTATTTCTTTCGTAATTCGAATGCTGGTTTCTTTATAGAAAATGCAAGTATGTAACCAAAACTTCGAATGTCACGTGCATTCCGTCTGAAATCATGTGAATATTATTTTGGTTGCAATATGAAAAATATTAAATTACGAATGTGAAAATAAAATCAGAAACACCAAAACAAACCTCAATAATACGTCTCATGGCTTCCAATTTATCTCTGTCTTTATTGCTATCAAGCAATTCGTTAAGATCAGCATGTCTATAAAAAATAATACATATATAATAACCTAATCTATAGCCAGGAAGACTCCATTATTGCCACATCATCCCAAAATCGGTGACAGTTTGCAGACGATTTCGGGACAATTTTGAACGCTTACCGTTTAAACTTTCCAGCGAAAATCCTCCCTGACGACGGCTCTGCAACATCAGGTTCCTGGTCGATGCTATAGGCCATTGTTTTAAAAAGAAATTTAGTTCTGAATGCTCGAACGTCGAGCGCAAAATACTTTCAAAGTCCAAAAAAATGGCGACCGCGCGAACTTTCGTGAAGAAACTCAGGCCTGGGACTAGCTGCATAAATTAATTGTCATGCATAAATTAATTGCAAGTTGAATTTGTGGCAGGGGGGGGGCAGCATTAGGGTCCACTGGCCCCACTCAGTGTAAGGTTAAGGCACAGGCTAAGCCACTAACTAGTGGGCCTACAGAGTCAAATTACCTCCCAGTATATACGTTGAAATACGCCTTGGGCAGGGTAATACATTCTAGGTAATACATTTCTCTGTATTAAAATTCACGCAAAGAGCGGTTGTAAGGGAGGCTAAAATAAAGGAGGCATGTCATTGGGGGGATTATAAGAGAGGGGGCAGTAGAGAGAAAAGGGTTTATTTAAGAGAACTTTTTTGGGGGGGGCGGTTATTAGAAGAATCGCAGTAATAACTTTGATATAAAAATGCTTGATAACAGATTAGTATTAAGTTGTAATTCTAAATAAAAGTTTCCAAGAATCAAGATCTTGAAAGAAAAGGGAAAATTTGCGCAATGTAAAAAAGTGATGAAAAGTGAATGTGAAAATATTTTGCGCAAAGTGGAAGTACGAAACGTCAAAAATACGAACAAGAAAGCAAAAATGGCTGAGTTTGACAATTATATCGTGTGTAACTTTTGCCAAGAAGAGGTCGATAAAGACCTATTTGACGATTGCGAGACTGTGCAATCCTGTCCGCAGTGTGGCTCTGTCTTCTCCGAAGAGCAGGTTTACAGCTATGAAATAGCATTTGCGAAAAATACAAATACGAGTTTGGACGGCTTTTTTGAAACTCCGAAATATGGCTACGAAAGTCGAGATCAGCAGCGTAAATTACGGCCAAGTATGTCGACCTACACTAAGAACCAGCTGAAAGCGGCCCTTAGACGTTCTTGTGAAAAACTACAGCTTTCCAAAGAAATTACTGAACAAGCGCAAGACTTTCTGTTGGACAAAGCATATCCTACTTTTATACACATGCAGAAAAAAATTCGCTTGGTTGGAGCCTGTATTTATATCATATGTCGAAACAACGATTTAACTGTCACCCCAAAGCAAGTTGCTGTTGTGACCGGTTGCACGGTTTTCGAACTAGGTAATGTTGCAAAAAAGATTGATGATGCTTTCGGTTTACATCGAACCCCCATTACTATCCAAAGTCTGATCACGACAGCCTGTAGTGACTTGCCGCATGCAATGAAGTGTGAAGAATTGGCACAGGCACTAAGCCGGCGTTGCAGCGAGTCCTTGCTCCTAAATGGCAGCCCGCTACCGCAGGCTATTGCAATCTGCGTCTTGGCAAGCCTTGCTGTTAACAAAGGAACCAAACAGCGACAAGAAATTGCCAAGCTATGTTTAAAAATGTCGCAGGTCTCCGAGATTACGGTCACACAGTGCATAAGGGCGTTAAAGAACTATATGGTGACGTTACTGCAAGCGATACCCTGGGTCGACATGAAATACGTGAAAATGTCCAACATCCATTATTATATCAAGGACATCTTGAAATACGAGCAGAAGTGCGGTAAATTCCCTGCAAAGGTTGCCAATCCTCAATGGTGTCACAAACGAGAAGTCGAAATACGGACACGGAAAGAGAAAATACAGAATGCACTGGAGCGCGTCCGCCTGCGGCAGTGTCCAACAATGTGCGCAACCTCTGGAAAAGACGATGGTTTGGCTGCAACAGAAAAATTATTTGACGCAGAAAACAATTTGAACTCAGAAATAGACAGCCCGGTCGCCACAGATTCGACACTGAACACGGATAGCACAGGATTAAACAATTCGGCTGCAACAGATACAATGCTTGACGAGGAAGACAAGGTTATTGAAGAGTTATTGGAATTGGGCTGTTCCCCACAACAGCTACAAGAAGGGTTTTATGAAAATCTCAAAACAACCAGTTCCCCCCTCAATCATGAAATTCAAGAATCGGAAATTGAATCTTACGTTAGAAAGCCGGATGAAGTTAACAAGCTAAAGCGAGTGGCAGAAACGGACAGCGGTAACTTTGAAGCGAAGAGAACACAGTGCAAGTCAATCAGGTGTCGAACAAAGCCACTTAATGTCAATACCAATGAACCAACTCAATGATGTAATGCAAAACTTATCTGAATTCACCATATGAGTTATAAACAAGTCAACATATACAGCTCATGATTATTTGGAGTATATTGTGTTCTGTATATTTTTGAACCTGTCTTAACAATATTTTATACAATCTATAAATAGAAATGACAGGTTGTCAGCCAGTTATTGTGCTACCAACTAATGGCAACACTAATGCTTACATACATGAAAGATTGATATTTTGTGTGATTTTGTTGGATGAAAAAAATAAAATCAGTGATACATGTTTTGGCTACAGAATGTTATTTTGTTCATACCTAACCTTTTTGGCACAACTGGCTATAGTAAGGCTAATCATGCCCACAACAGCTAGTAATGAAGCCCTTCAATAATGAGGTATCTTGTTCGATATAACTAATACTAGTAGATGGGTTTTTAGTTGACGGAATATTCAAACGCAAATTTTAGAATTTATATATTATTTTTTTTATAATCCTAACCAGGAAGAGTTATGAAAATTACCATAGGGCCATAGGCCCTCGTGGCTGGAATTAATCGAGTTGCATTTTTCACAACTGTTCCTGTCTAATAAATGTATAAAATTCACACACGAAGGCTACAAATTAGTTATTGTAGCCTGATACATATATCCCCTGCTATTATTGCCTTGCCAAGGAGTGGACAATTTGACATGCCACTATAGGCACTATGTTTATGGTGTTGTTGACAAGGCACTCGAATCAACCCACAATTGCACAAGATACACGTAGCCATAAAACTTTGCAGTCATTTTATAAGGCCCCGTCACAGAAAGACTGCGCCACCAAAACTCAAAAGGCAAACCTGCTTTGACAGTTTATGAGTAAAATGCTTACCAGAATGAAAATGGCCAGGGCTGTTATGGCAAAATGTTATGTGAAGAACACGAGTGAAATTTAAGCTAACCTGACTCTTGATTTCAATTTGTTCCGTACCAAATTCAATCCGCTATGTAATTTGGACTTGATCTTATCAGTTCCAGTAATCTCGCCCACACCATCCAACCTTTCTGACTCCATACATATTGCACTTTTCTCACCCATTATTGACTTGCGTACGGTCTGTGAGATCACTATTATTCACACGATTCAAATCTCAAAATTGCACGGACGAACCACAAAAAATTTGCATAGGATTTCATATTTGATCTTTGCGGCTACGCTGAAGGGTCATATTGCAATAATAAGAATAATTGTCAAGCCTGCTTTTCACAATTAATACATGGAACAGACTCCAGGCAGGAAAACAATGTCGACTGGGGACTTCCACCTCAAGACCTTATACAAAGGTCTTTGTTTTGAATTTCCGTTATAGTTCTGCCCAGCTTGTGATTTATTAATTAAACAGACCAATATTTCGTCATGCTTCGGTTAACTTCAGTGCACGCATTCTTAAAACAAACATTTGAATAAAGTTATTGTTATTATTTAAAACAAAAAGATCTCATCAGAATCTCATTATTGTACGTGGGATTGCTAAAAATTCACACAAAGCTAGAGCACGTAGGTCGTATTATTAAAACGAGGACTACGAGAGTGCATCAAATCAATACTACAAATCTACAACACTCAAATCTCAATAGCTGTTCTTAATTATTTCCCAAGTCCCAACACTACCATGTTTTCTATTTATATTAATACATAACTGGAACACTCGTCAAATCTATATTTTCACATTTTGTTAATCTAGAGCTTGAAATACCCCTGGCTGGCCCTGTAACAATTATGCGTTTGATCGGAGTTTTAGCCTTTGCTCTTTAGGACGTACACGTGATGAGGAGAGCTATTAATTCAATGAAATCCATACTATTTCAGAAATAATTTGAATTACTTCCCGTTACTATGGGAAATAATTATAATTTTATTTTTTTTAATTAATTTTATTGTAATTAGTGAGTTGTGATTAGTCTGGCCCTCGGAAAATCGCGGCTCGGTGTCACGTATCCTGATCGTAATAGATCGTTTGAATGTCACACGATTAACCACAGTTATTACACGTTAAATGTTCTTTACAATGATATAGGGTCAATAGTTATTAGCTAACCAATTATATCAGCAAAAATGCAATAAATATTCCAGCTCATCAAAACCATCAAAAGGCGTTTCCAAAACCATCTTACAGTTGCGAAACAGTAGCGAGCCAATCAAAATGTATTACAGCCGAAATATTGCTAGTTTCCATGCTATTTTTGCTGATTTCATATCTAGCCCGTCCCCCTAGAACAATATGTTTGTTGAGGTATGATATTTCCTAAGTGTGCAAATATTTAGAAATTAAGTCTACGAATTTTTCCCAAGATATTACCTGACTGAAAAAATGACAAAACCTTTTCCTTTGGCTTTGGTCTGAATGCGTTTGGAAGTTAATATAGGCTTAACCTTTTCTCGAAATTCTTGCTCTATAATAATATGTAGTGCAGTATGATAATTTGTCAATTCCAATTTTCAATTCAACTTCACGTTTTACTAAGTTCCAGTTCTGTGATTTTACCCTAAGAAAGAAAACAATTCAAGTAAATACTACTGTTTGCAAGATACTGTACAGTCTGTACCTCATGTTGAAACAAAGTTTGGAAAATAAAGGCGAAGGGTACGTACGTGTGGTTGCTGCATGCATGTATTTCTAGTTAATATATATACTGACCAGTCTGACTTGTACATTAAAAACTACAATTTGCGAGCTACCATTTGGCATGCCGTTTCTTTTCATTTTCGAGTTTCAAAAGTTCAGGTTTGACTGGAAATCGTTAACGTTTTAGAAGCAACCAATAACCCCCAAAATAACCAAACCCAAAAACACACAAAAAAAACACGTTTGCCATGGTCTTAGCAAAGTTTCTCATGGTCACCCAAAGACTTAATACACGAATAGAGAAGTTATATCTCTCAGTATCAACCATTACCTCTTGTTCTTTACATCTGTTTTTATACTGCTCCAGTTGTGTTTGTAGTTCAGTGATCTCCCCTTTTAAATGGTGCATTTTCTCGTCCATTTCAATTTTCACAGATAAAACGATTCCTTAAATTGCAAAAAAATATAATCAAATATACTTTGCCAAAATTCATAACTTGCACTGGACATCGCAGCAAAACATACCGTTAACAATTCTCACAACTCTCCAAAGTCTGAGGAGAACCAACAGACCGACAGCATCCCAGGCGTCCATATTGCCACTGTGGATGAAATATTAATTAATTGCAATGTAGAATGGCACAAAACATCAACCAGTAAGCTCAGGTCACGACTGCCTTAGAAAGAGATGTCCTCATTTGAGAGATGTTTCTATTAAGAGCTGTTTATATGGTGGCGAGCCAGCCTGGGTACCCAAGTTAGCTCGCTTTGACTTCGGCAGGCTTTGCTGAGCTGATTTTACACAAGAAAGCTGGCTCGCCAAAAACCATTACAGTAATTATGCAACTTCAATTTTCATACCTGTATGCTATGTCCAAGGCAAAAGACACAATCACAACAATAGCATCAAAAACCTAAATCACAAATACGCAGATATTACTTTTCGTCCTAAGCTACAGAATATGGTTTACAGTCAACTCGGCCCACTAACCAACTCGGCCCACTGTTCAAGGAACAACTCCACCCGCTCGTAAACTGACTAATCTAACCACTAAACAAGCTAGGAGCCATGACTGCGTTCTATCTTTGCAAATTTTGAGAGAGATTTGAATTATCAGTAATTTAGTATCAAAATGGACAGATCGAGAATTTGAAATTTCGATAGATTCTTTAATTAAATTAAGTCAAACTGGATGTTCTCAAACTTCTCTCAAACTTTACTCATCTGTACGCCCAATGCAACTGCAAATGGCTGTATTGGTATGGTGCTATCTATTGTAAAATATTAACTTTCCCATATCTTCCAATACAGCACACCCCTCAGTATGAGGATTATTAGCTGGGGTCAGCAGAATATATATATTGCTAACCCAAAGAAAACGTTAATAATAATAATAAACTATTTAAAGTTAATATAATAGAAAGTTAAATAATAGAAAAACTATAAAAAAACAAAAACAAAACAAAAAACACCCTATAGCGGTCCCGAGCCGAGATCGGGTATATTGTAGTGTAACACATTGTAGTGTTTGTAAGTAATCATGACACTCTCACTATAATTCAGCATTATAGATAAGTCATAAGACTACAACGTGCCCTAATCTGTGAAATACTATCGAATGTAAAGCTCATTATTTATTAACTTACTTCCAATTTATGATGAAAAAAATCCAGTCCAAAGGCATACAATTTCACCACGATCTTTAAGGAATGAAGTTGAAGAAAATTATTTCACTGTTAACAGCTCAAAATCTTGTGGTATATAAGAAAAGTATACTGTCCTTATTATCACTGCCAGATTATGTTTTCAATTATAAAGCATCTATATGCGGTATGCGGTGATATTTCAATTTTTATATTTGACAATGACTTTGAAACTCAACAATTAGATGCAAAACTTAAGTTTGAATTGAAAGAGGGGGAAAGGGGGTGAGGGAACAAACAGATCGTTATGACGGGGAAACCCCTGGTAAATTCCCCCATTTATAGCTACCCACCTCAACCAAAAACAGGCCCAAAATAACAATACTCATATAATGAAGAACTTCAATACCAACATGATCATGATCCACTAAAAATTGTAAATTAAATTAATGTCGTTAATGTGCGCCACACACCTCGTCCCAAGTTTTCGCAGGGTGCGTATGTGTGATAAGTGCGTATGTGTGATATTCCCCAAAACAACATGCGCACTTCTTTGCTGCCAAAAGTTGCGCTGAGCTGTTCGCCACACACGAATGATAGAAAATATCAAACATGTTTGATATTTGTTGTTTATATGACACGAGTGACAAAAATCCTGAATATTTCCCCTCCACACTTTTGTACAGCATTAATCTGAATGATTTTTTTCTTTGAAAACTTCGAAAAAATGTTGGAACATGAAAAAGCAAAAGTGCTTTCCTTCAAAAATGTTTGCATATAAAAGTATGTTTAAAATGCTGTTTCAGCTTTTAAACTAAAATGAAATACATATTTCCCTTTCCTACAGATGTTTAAAAGTTGTTTTTCCCCTTTTTTATATGCTTAGAAAGAAAAACATGGGCTTTTGAAAAACTGGGAACCAAAAAATTTCATGAAAGGTCAAATGTAACGTTGAATAGTATGCTTTTTTTCTGAAAATATTAATTAAAACTCTAATGAAATACATGTGTCAGAATTGTGTCATGTTTATATTTTTCTCTTGTTGATGTCCAACTTAAAAAAGCATTTCAGAAGTTCGAAGTTCATTGGTACATCAACTCGGTGATTTAAGGGATGATGCGGTTTAAGTCCATTTTTTTCTCATTTCATATTCAAACTTCACACTTCAAAAACACTTCGACTGACTAAGAGAGCAATTAATTTGAAATGCATATTGCGATTTGCAGTTGAGCTTAGAGACAGGAAGTTTTACCGCGCAGTTTGATCGTTGAAACGCACAAGTTACCAAGGGGGCAAGGGCATGCAAATTCAAATGTTGTCAAGCGGAAATGCCAATGTTGTCATGGAAGATTTAGGCACTTTTAGAAGAAGGCGTTGCCCCAAGCACAGAAATTATGGTAACTAGTGCTTGGTTGGTAACTGGATGTTTTAACCAATTTTTTCAGGTTAAAATTTCCAACAAATCATCTATTTTCCATAAATGTGAGGCGGAGTGGAGTGGGGGGGGGGATGCAACTGCCTCATGATAAAACCGTCTGAAACATTGCTGAGATAATAAAATATTAAACCTCAAAGAATTAAATAAAATTTGACAACTACTTGAAATTATGATGTGGATGGAGAAATTTATAGTAAAAAGATAATTTTACAAAACTTTTATCCCGACCTCCTTTGAGAACTTGAATGTCCATCAATAACTGAACCAACACGATGAGAAAATCCAGAGCAACCAGAGAAATGATTATCATTTGAAATCTGTGACTGTGTAGTTTTTCCTGCAGCCTTACGCGGTCTTGTAGTAATCCACATCTATTTGTGTTTAAAGTCAAATTATGGTATCTTTTCTGCAGTTATAATTCTCATGACAGGCTATAATAGCCAATCAAAACAGGCCATCAGGGGTTGACATGAGCGGGTACCACCTGAGGTCACCAATGCAACAATATTTGTCATCTAGCCCTCATGGCAATTGAGAAAAAAACTGTTATTCCAAATTAAATGTTATTCTAAAGCCTTGAATGTCTCGTTATAAATCAAGCATTTATTCCATTTTGCTTTAATTTGCATAAAATTTGCCAACTTAAACAACTGTTTATGTTTTCTATATACAAAGAGAATACTACATAACACATTGATTTAGGGCTACCTGATATTAAATTTGGCAACCACATCTTAATGATCTTATGCAGAGTGAGTGAGTGGTAGCCGCCACATGGGCGATTATAAATTATTAAAATTTCAACCCCTATTTTCATGTATGTGTGCTGTTAAAGAACATGCAGCTGGAATTATTTGTCATATACAAACTGTTTTCAACAAAAAATATCAAAGCACATACAACCACTAAGGTAAACAGCTGCTGGCAACTTTTGTAGTATTCAATAAAGACCACAAAGGAACAGATATTTAAAGAAATATATTCTTAGTGATCCAGGATGGTTGGACATTACTAATCTGCCTATTAACTAAATGCCCTATTCTTTTAAATAGTTAATTTTAATATAAATAATTTTAATAGAAAATCTACTAAAAATGCCAGCCATTTTTGTCACTTGTAAATGTTTGGTTTTTTGTATTATTTTCTGTTAGAAATGGCTGTATCTGACTGTATTTCATTTCTGGGACTGTATTTTGAAAAAATTGTACAGCTCTTAGCCAATCAAAACTGAGAAATTTTTTCATTAGTGTGTATATTATTAACCTTAGGGAAATAACACAGTTTAGGTTAACTTATTATTCCTGGTGCAATTTCTTTGTAATTTTATCTGGACTCACATCCTACCATAGTTAGGTTAATCTAACCAGGAAATAACCAGACTATTCTAGATGGGAAGCTAGACTTGCCACAAGATGTGAGATTTTTGCATATTTTTGCTTAATATCTCACATCTTGTAGCAAGTCTGCCAACAAGCTGCCAGTTTGTTGATATTATCAGATGGTTAGCACTATTTTCCATCAGCAAACTGACCTGGCGTCATTTTCGGAAGATAGAAGAGGAGTTAAATGTCTAGTATGTAACTAACCCAAACCCTACCCTAACCTAATTTAAACAAATTTTTAAAAAACCGACTTTAGAAAATCAATAAGGCGGTTTGCTGGATGGAAAAAAGTGCTAACCTTATCAAACTTGTTGCAAGGTTATTCCAACAAGTCCAATGCAGTCATGATATAACAATATTGTTACAACCTTGTCTGGTCAACCTTGTAACATTCTTGTTATATCATGACTGTATCAGACTTATTAGAACAACCTTGTGACAAGTCAGATAATATTATGCCATCAAGCTTGTTACAAGTTGTTAACAGCTTGTTCCAAACTTGTTACAACAACTGGGAACAAGCAGTGCGAACACAACTTGTTGACAGCTTGTGAACAGATTTGTAACAACTTGTTTGCAGACCTGCAAGTCTGTAACAACTTGTGCGTTTTTACACGTGTAGCTGGTTATTTAGTTATTTATCCACCTAACATAGCCTGGTTATAATTAAACAATAAGGAAGTCCTGGTCAAATTAATCTGGCTATGGCAAGAACAAGGTTAATTAAAATAACCAGGAAATTGAACCAGGAACAAAGTTATGGTTTATAGCCTGTATATTCTGATCATTTTGTAAATATGCTAGAGTATCTTAGTATTAGTCGTCTCCTTTAGCATATACGTCTGGCGTATAGCTTAATAGAATGATAGAATGCAATCTTTGTTTATGATATTCGGTATTCTGTATTCAATGTTTTTTATATCCTTTTGAGAACGTTGTCTACAGACTGTAGGGGGTATCAATACGAAGATTGAGCGGAAAAAGTCCGGAAGTGCGAAATGCAATTGCTACCTTGAAATGTTGTTCAACCCTTCAAATTAGATAAGAACTCTTTATCTAGTTAATATACCAGTACAACTCACTTCAAATGTTGCGATTCAAATCATCATATTAAACTCAAAACTACCTTCTTTCGGATTCTGACCCGTCTTCGTTGTCAACTGTCAAGTTGATTTCGTCCGTTTTCATTTTGCTTCCTTCTTGCTGCTTTGTTTCGTCTTTATCCGTGTTTATACTGCCTTCGTTTTTACCGACACTTGCAGCATTATCATACGACTCAATCGTATCGCTATTTGCCATAATTTGATCCTTTAAATCTTTAATTAATTAATATTTGTACAAATTAAACCCTCCTCTCGCAGCCTTGCAAAACAGGCGCTTGGCCCTTGCGGGTTAGGAGGCCAGACCGGAATGCCGGAATTGAGAAGTGCAGAAATGTTTCCTTTTTCCGTGTAATATTGATTCTCATTGGTCAGAAATAGACCATGGCACGAGTTCAGGTTTGAGTTCTGAAATTCCTTAATTTTCCTAGAACTATATATCACTTTTGATGTGAATTCTGCGCAATGACCAGGACCTTTACCGGCTGACTTTCGCATGGTCTATTTTGGGATAGCTCTCGTGTGAAAAGAGCGCTGCAAATAAAAATAGCTGAGGAAGCCTAGGTCTGGGCTGAAGTCACATAGTTGTATGGACCTTTTTATTTGGCAGGCAATTGTAGAGCACAAGTTTTAAACGCAAGAATAGGCATCGCATCGGATCGGATTGAACTAATTGTGCGGACTGGATATCTGGTAAAATCCGCATAGTCGCCACAGACTTGCTGCAAGTTGTGGATTTTACCAGCTTGCTGCAAGTTGTCAACAAGCTGCTAACGCGTCATCAACTTGCAGCAAGCCTGTTGAAATCAAGGCTTGCTGCATGTTGACTAGCCTGCGTGGTGCAAGTTGATTAAACAAGTTGCATCAAGTCTGCAAATGTCAACTTGCATCAAGCCTAATAGAACAACTTGCAGCAAGTCTGATGAACGCATCAATGCTGATGCAAGTTGAAAAAATCAGGCTCGCTGCAAGTTGTCATTTGGAGACGTTTCATCAACTTGCATTAAGTCTGTGGATATCAAGTTTTGAAACAACTTGCAGCAAGTCTGATGAACGCATCAATGTTGATGCAAGTTGAGAAAATCAGGCTTGTTGCAAGTTGTTACCCGTAGGCTTCGACAAGATCAATATACTTCACCAGATATATTCAGTCTCATCATGTGAGCAGAATAAAGTAATATAGTTGGCTAATTTATTCATGCATTAATAACTCATTCTAATGGTTTAAACCTGACCTATGTCCTGATATAATCCATCCTAACCTTAATCAATACATTAAATCTAACCGATATCCTTAAAATCATAGAGTTCTTTCTCTTCCTGGAGAAATTTCTTCTCCCTTACACGTAAATGGTGAAATCATCACGCTCGTGGACATGGCCTTCCAAGTTCAATGCACTTTTCACAAAGTTTTTCAAGGTGTTCGGGAAATGGCCGTTGGTTTCTTGAAACAATATTGGGATTGTAACTCTGCCGTTTTCTTCTACAGCGTTGCTTGAGTGGGTAACATTTCTCGAGTAATCCCTCCTCTTCGTAGCAGTCGTAACAAGCTTGCCACTTGCCAATCCAACTTCGACCATTTCGCCATCTGTTGTCACATTTGGTGCAATAATACTCTCCAAAACATGGCTCACTTCCAGTATACTTTTCAAATGTGACCACCAAAGCTCCTTTGTTAACAGGAGAAAATTTCCTCGTTTTTTTCCTTTTCTTCAAGTATTCTTCCACCTTTGGTCGGATTCTTTGTCGTACTTTAGAGTTTTGCCGTACTTTAGAGTGATGACCAGAACCAACGATGATCTCAAGCCATGGCTCACCCTCTTCTTTGGCTTTTTCCTTGTCATAATTATCCAGTCTTTCTCGCAATTTCCTATGGTTGAATAGTAAAAAGAGTTTCTACTAACAGAGCTGCTGTGAGGGGCAGAGGGGAGGCGCAAATTCCCACCTGGTTCCCACATGAAGGAGACTCTATGCAGCTGGAGACGGGATCCAGGTTTGGGCCAAGTAAGATGTCATGAATCTCCTAGAATTTGAAAGAGCTCTCTCTAGACTATTTTCGACTATACTTCAATCCTTGGACGGAAGAGACAAATACGAAGTATCGTACACATCGTAATACAAGGCTAGGGCAGACTATTTACTCAGGTTTACGGACCGAAAACTTTGTAAATAATGGGCGTTTTCCACAAAATCAAATTAAATATTAATTGCATTAATGTCTTTGAAACAAAGAAGTGCGTTGTGCTTCGTTTCGATTGGAAATGAGGCTTTATTAATACTTTTCAATAATTATATTGTATATATGTGTTGCTGCTAGCTGTAAATAGTGCATGGCTAAATCTTCAATTAATGTAATTTAGATTTGCAGGACCCCACTGAAAAATACTTTGGTGATGTGGGTATCCTGGACAAATATGAAGATAATAATAATAAAATATAATTATTGCCATCAAACCTACAAGAAACCATGTCAAATGTTTCGAAGCTCATCGCCGTGCATACACCTCTGCGGTATAAATAGAGACTAAGAGAGTAAATGTACAATACCTTATAGCCTCATTACCATGATCGCGTTCTTCTTCGATTTTTCTTTCCACTTGGTCCAAACTCATGCGACCTCTGGAACGAAGTTGTCGCTCATAATCCCGGAGCTTCTTTTCATCCACAACCAACAATCCATGAAGATCAATCTCACTCTGATCACGTTTAGCATTAAAAAACTGAAAAAACTCGTCGCATGCAGCATCGTGATATCTTCTCATAAGTCTGGCGTACTTTTCTTTGATTTGGCTGCAAAACCGAGGAAGATTTTTGTTAATATCTTCTCCTTTTTCGATTTTTCTGTAATTTTTACTTGCTCTCTCTTTCCAATCTTCTCTGTCCTTGTCTAGTTCGAATGCCTCTTTGCGATAAAAGATAGCCCTGAGAAGATGCAGCAAAATATTCCGACAATCCTGTATCTTGTGTTCTATTTCCTCAAGTGTACATATAACTATCCAGTCCCATGACTCTGTATCGTATACGATTTCTTCAAGTGGAAGTTCAATAATTATAGTGGGGTCATCATCATCACCATAATCATCATCATTATCATAATTATCATAATCATCAGCATCATAATCATAGTTATAATCATCATTACCACCTCCTTCTGCGCCGATTGGCTCATCATCACCATACTCTACAAAATCATCATCAATATCCTCGTCTTGACAAGTCTCAACTTCGGGATCGTCATACAATTCGCAAACTCTCTTGATATTATTCAAGTGAGCATAATCACTTCCAATAATGTCGTTTCTCGTAACACCATAGCAAACAATCCTTACAAATTCGTATCTTCTATGCTCTATAACACAGTTACTATCATCATCATACTTCTCAAATCCTTCAAATGTTGGCAGAATCAAGGGTTGTTCAATTTTCCTGCCATTTACGAAGCACCAAAATCTCGGGTTTGCATCATCTTTCACAAGATTCTTCGATGGAACAACAATATTGTAGGAAGCAACATCGTTTGGACAAGAAGAGACCTTTATGTTTTTCATCTCGGTATTACCATATTTCACTTTAATACAACCCTTTGCTATTTTTGTGTCATAATCATAACCAACTACGTCTTTCAGTCTCAGGCAACATTGAAATGTTTCGTCTTCGGGGAACACAGGTTGATCTGGAAGATCATCATATTGAGGTATCCATTCAATGGTTGAATTGTGATAATCTAAAGGAGCATCCTGTACAGTGATTAAGAACGAAGTACCCTCAAGACAAGTACCATCTCGATCGGCTAAGCAAAGATCGTATTTCCCTATTTGCTTGAAGTAGCAATGAATTGCAACTTTGTTGTTGAATTCTTCTGTAAAACGCAATCCATCAGGCCCATCCCTCTTTATAAGCTGCGGGATCAGATTTTCTAATGCATCAGTTCGTACTTCATTATTAAAACAATCAAACAAGCGCACTGCTAAGATTAATTTTTCTCTTCTATAAGCAGTTTCTTTTGGAGCAGTGAGCTCCCAGTGCACATCGTTTACATCAGGATTAACTTGAATACTTAGCTCTTTTGATTTATTATCCTTGTCAATTATCCTCACTTTTCTACGACCAGCTTTCGTTAGGACGATTGAAACGCGAATTACGACATTGGATTCGTTCTTTAATCTTCTGAAATTCACGGTTTCCTTATTCTCATTTAATTCCAAAGCTAAATTTAGAAAATCTCCAGTGAGATTACAATCAGTAGTCGAGTCAGCAGGCAAGGCGCAACCAAATACATCAAGTGGACGAATTTCTAACTGAATTTTTTTGCCAGCCAGGCAAGTTACGGGATGAAAGAATTTCGATCCAGCCAGGTACAATGGTGTGTCGTTGACTTGTATTTGAATCTCTTGTAAACGAACTACTTCTTGATCTTGACTACTCTTATTTGTCAAAGTTATTAACAGTGTATGCTTTCCGGCCTCATTTATCTTCATTTGTACTCGAAGTCTTTCATTTTGAAATTCCATATCTTTGTATTCCATTTCTTTTCCCTTATCGTCGGATAACTTTAAACCAATGTTGTAGTCATTACTCAGTTCACGGACAACATTGTCGTAGCAATCAACCATCTCCGCCTCCAAGATTGACCACTGGTTCCTGTACACGACTGTAGGATCCGCAGAAAAACTTTCATCAATTGCGCCATGTGTTGTAAATTTGACATCACTAAAATGATCTGGAGTGGAGGGAAGAACTTTGACATCAATGTATTTAAAACTTGACTTAGAACCAGAGTGCACGATCAGTCTTAACTTTCTAAGGCCAGCTATTTTAAAACAAACTGTGACAGCAAAACTTAAATTTCCAGTTGCATTGATCTTTTTGATATTTATTTGCTCCTTTCTATGTTGTTTGATCGCTGTTTTGGAAGAAGGTGCTTGCACAAATATGCTATGTGTCTCGTTGGAGTCTTGCTTGGTTATTTTGAAGTCCGTGGTTTTTTTATTCTCACCCAGCTTTAAAGGTGAATTTGAAATATCTCCGGTGAGATTACAATCAGTAGTCGAGGTAGCAGGCAAGGGACAACCAAATACGTCAAATGGACGGACTTCTAACTGAATCTCTTTGCCAGCCACGCAAGTTTTGGGATGAAGGAATTTTGATCCGGCCAGGTACAAAGGTGCGTCGTTGACTTGTATTTGAATCCCTTGCAAACGGATTACTTGATCGTGGTTGTTCCTATTTGTCACAGTTATTGCTAGATTATGTTTCCCAGCCTCGTTAATCTTCACTTGTACTCGAAGTCTTTCATTTCGAAATTCCACATCTTTGTATTCCATTTCCTTTCCTTCATTGTTGCATAACTGTAAATCAATGTTGTAGTCATTACTCAGTTCACGGACAACATTGTCGTAGCAATCAACCATCTCCGCCTCCAAGATTGACCACTGGTTCCTGTACATGACTGTAGGATCCGCAGAAAAACTTTCATCAATCGCGCCATGTGTTGTAAATCTGACATCATTTACATAATGTGGCGTGGAGGAAAGAACCTTAACATAAATATCTTTAGAACTTGACTTAGAACCAGAGTGCACGATCAGTCTTAACTTTCTAAGGCCAGCTATTTTAAAACAAACTGCGACAGTAAAACTTAAATTTTCAGGTGTATTGATCTTTTTTATATTTACTTTCTTATGTTGTTTGATCGCTGTTTTGGAAGACGGTTTTTGCACAAATATGCTACGTGTCTCGTTGGAGTCTTGCTTGGTTATTTTGAAGTCCGTGGTTTCTTCATTCTCACTCAGCTTTAAAGGTAAATTTAGAATATCTTCGGTGAGATTACAATCAGTAGTCGAGTTAGCAGACAGGGGACAACCAAATACGTCAAATGGAAGGACTTCTAACTGAATCTCTTTGCCAGCCACGCAAGTTTTGGGATGAAGGAATTTTGATCCAGCCAGGTACAATGGTGCGTCATTGACTTGTACTTGAATCTCTTGCAAACGGACTACTTGATTGTGACTGTTTCTACTGAGCAGAATTATTGCTAGATGATATTTCCCAGCCTCACTTATCTTCATTTGTACTCGAAGCCTTTTATTTTGAAATTCAACATCTTTGTATTCCATTTCTATCACCTTTCCCTTATCGTCGAACAACAGTAAACCAATGTTGTAGTCATTACTCAATTCACAGACAACATTGTTGTAGCGATCAACCATCTCCGCTTCTAAGATTGACCACTGGTTCCTGTACATGACTGTAGGATCCGCAGAAAAACTTTCATCAATTGCGCCATGTGTTGTAAATCTGACATCATTTACATAATGTGGCGTGGATGGAACTATGTCAATGTTTAGATCTTGATCTATATACAAGATAATTATTACACAATTAACATCACGTTCATTACAATTGATATTTTTGAAACGTCAAACAGACAACAGAGATGCAACCTAAATTAAGGAGCCGTAATACGACTGGCGTTTGATGTGGAGTACAGGGACGAAACTTGAGAGGGTGTGTGTGTGTGGGGTGGGGGGACCCCCCCAAAAAAGTACAAATCATCTGGATTGGTAGGGCAAATCATCTGGATTCCCAAAGTACAAATCATCTGGACTGGCAGGGCAATGAAAGATTTTAAATGATAGAATGTAGAGTTATTAAGTAGCTTCCGCAGGGCTTCCAGAGGGAATTGAATAGAATTTATAGAGACCTAAATTTTACAGATACTGGTAAAAAATAAGGGTTTCATGCATGTTTTAACAGGAATTTTTTAACCTTTAATCTAATTGGTTTATGTCCGGAAAAATTTTTTCGCCCCCTTTATGTCCGGAAAAATTTTTTCGACCTCTCCCCCGCTCGCCAACCATTTTGGGAGAAAAAGTGGCCAAAAAAAATTTTTGCTGCAGGGCATCATCGGCTTTCGCAGGGCAATTCTAGTATACCCCCCCCCCCCAATTAAAAGGGGCTAGTTTCGCCCCTGGTGGAGTGTTAAATTATTAAAATACAAGTCAGAAAAATTAATCTGCCATGCACGAACCATCAGCTAAAATTATCTTTAACTTTACATTCTTTTTGATTTTGCTATTGCACACTACACTATATATAATTTCCGAAATAAAACCATGTTATGTTTGAAGTACTAACTCTTATAGCAGAAAATCGGAAGGACACAGTCCCAATAAAAACTTGGACCGACGTTTTGTGATTTTCGAACGCTGTCGAGGGGAGAGGGGGGTTTGAGGGAGGCTAAATCCCCTACTCCAATGTGTGTCCTTGAATGTGGTGCCATATATGATCACAATTTCTATACGTGACTACTTTTTTGATATGTCCCCATAGGCGTACGGGACGGGGGGGGCAGCTGCCCCCCCCCCCGCCCCAAAAAGATTACAAAGCCGAAAAGTCGGGCAAATGTTCAACAAAAGTCGGGCAAAAGTCGGGCAAAAAGTAGTCAAAGCAATAAAATCTCTCTTAATAATAACCCCCGTTTGTTGGGCAAACAAAGCCAGTTTGTCAATATTCGCTTAACAGTCGGGCAATATTGGGTTATTATAAGATAAAATGGGACATATTTGCGGGAAATTATGTCAATTTTGTGATTTTGGGGAAAATTTGTTTGATCTTCCGAAAAATTTTGTTATGTCCGAAAAATTTTTGGACCCCTAAAATGGTACAGTAACCGAAAGGGGGGGGGGGAAGTCGCTAAAATTAATTGTTCTGGAAAAAAAAAATTTCAGCACTGGTCGGGCACAATCCGAAAAAGTCGGGCAAATTTCTTTCCGCCCGGCCCCTAATTTTCTCCCGTCCCGTACGCCTATGCATGTCCCGGAATCCTGTATAACATGGCCTTAAAAACTAGAGGGCATTAAAAAAGCTGCAGGCATAGATTAATTATTACGCCTACTCTTGTATTTTCACGATATTTTGTTGTAGTTTTAAACGTTGCAAACGATATATTATATTACCCTCCTGTGATTTAACAGTTGCACCCAAGGGCAGTCAGCATGCAGTGTGTGTTTAGCTTGGCTGCGAAAGGTAGGGAGCTAACCGGTTCACGATTTTTGAACAGTTCTCACGCTTTCAGTTTGCAATACGACACAGTATCTCACTATTCTTATAACATATAAACACTTCTCTCGTATAATTGAGAACTTGTTTAATTAAATGGGGGCAAAGCCGAGAAGCAGTCTATATTTATGAGAAACTGAATTGTTTGGGTTGAAGTTTTGAAAAAAAAATCAACACATTTTGAAATTGTACACAACAATACTCAGTAGATCGCCCATGTTTTCACTCACTATATATTTAAAATTATTGTGGAAACTATATACGCTGTCATGCAATATATGAAATAATTCTAAAGTGATACTTGGCCAATAGGCAATACAACATTACTTTTGATTTCTTAAAATACGGACTCGAAACGAGTCGGACATTCATCTGTAACGGAAGATAAAAGAGCAGATTATACTAATAAGACTCGTAGATCACTCGTGTTAAAATGTCAGTCAAGATGATCAGATTAGTTGTTTACCCATTGATAGTTTATCTTTTGCTTGACATTCTTTAATTTCTGTTCAAGATTCGAAATCGATCGGGCGCGAGATTGGATTCAAACAAGTATATATTCGCGAGATTGATTAAAATCACGAGTCTCGCGATAAAAGCGTGTGTGCAATTGTGCATACAGTGACGCAACTCTCGTTGCGCGAGATTAGGCTTGTATGAATAACAATGGCTTCATTTGCACAGTTGCCCTCTGCAGGGGAGAATAGTTTAGATCTGATTAGCTAGCCAGTATATAGTAGATATAAAGTTAGGTTACTTTACAGTGATATCTTGCTTACCGCCTTCGACTTGATACCATTTCCCCAGATCTACCTTCACTGTTGCTCTCCCAGCGCGACGAGCATAGCAGAAAACGTCGAGTTGTCGAGAATTTACTTTCGTAATATACAATTTACAGTCTCCAACTGCTTCCGCATTTCTACCGTGGTATAAAACAGTGATTTTATTCTCGTGATAATTTGTAAAATTTGAATTAGGGTCGGTTAACTTGATACTACAAAGTAGTACTTTATCTCCACAAGTTACTGTCCGTCTGTGGCGTTGAATCGTCACTTTGTCTGCATAGAAGCCACAAAGCCATCTCGATACAGCCTCCATTTCTTTGTAATCAAAACAAATATTTGATGATGAATAATTTATTTGCCCGTGTGGCACTGTAATGGTAATATGATATACATAATATATACTTTGCAAAATATGTGGAAGTACTAAATATTTTGAGGATGCATGGTACCATGCATAAAAAGTAGATGTCAAAAACCAAGGAAAGTGAGGAAAGTTTTACAACTCCAAGGAGCCCTCTCCAGTAAATTAAGAAATTTAATAAAAATATGAATCGAAAGGATTGTAATTTTATATAATAGCTATATAGCAATTCTTATATAGGGTTAATTAATAGAACGGCACATTCGGCGAAATATTTAGCCGTGCCTTATTGCTGCGATCAATTCTATAGCTTGAAGGCCTGTCAGTTTCGATCATTTCAATCATAACGTAACATACCCTAGCATTTTCTTATGTGTATAATAAAAGTCATTATATAATTGTTAGCAATCACAGGAACCATACCAGCCTGGTCACCGCGTTAAATTCTGGAAATGCAAGCTCTGGAAATCCAAGCTGGAAATGCAAAGGCTCATGGGAAGGCCCATTCGCAAGGGCCTTTGCATTTTATTGTTCTGAGAGCATTCTAGATCATCAGAGGAATTATATTTCCGACCGATGTTAAGACGTTGGTTAAAGCGGAGTACCAAACGAATACATTGTCTGGGGAAATATATACTCAACAAAAGGCAACAGAAAATGCGGTCAAGCTCTTTACAAGGCTCTTTTAGCTGTTTAACTATTGTCATTCATTCATATATACAGATTATAAAGCACAACTTCAGTACGCAAGAATAGTCCTGAGTATAATAAGTTCAGTAAGATTTTTGATCAATCGATCCTACAGTTTGGTCTTTTGTTGGAAATGAGAACAAAAAAACCCAGTTAAAACAAATCTGTTAATTTCCATTTATTGAACTCCAGAATATTAACATAACAGAATATTATTGAACTCCATTTTTCATTTGAACAACATTTATTGAACTCCAGAATATTAGAATATTAACACTGAGATTTATATTCTTAAGAAAACACTATTTCTTTACGCTGCTTCACATTTATATACATAGATATTCAGCGCTAGCTAGAAATCTAAGATACACAAGCTAAGCTAGTATTGAAATGATGAATATAAAGTCAATAGTCAAAACAAATACCTACTATTTCTAAAAGATGTCTACTACCAGTAAATATTATAAAACCCAATACTTTACAATTATTTTGTCCATGTGACAAAAGCCCCCCCCCCCCAAGCAAGATCGACAACTCTTACAATCGTGATGCGTTGTGCTCGGATATTATGGGAACTGCATGAAAGTTTGAAAATACTGTCAAAAAATTAATGAGTAATTTGGGATTTTTGGTCAGTGAAATTATAACAGGCAATATTTGTGGGAAAATAGATGAAACCGTTAAGATTAATTTACTTAATCTTATTTGGCACTACGTGCAAATTAATTCTGTATGATTTTTATTCAATCTTTGCGGTATAAGACCGTTGAAAAGAACGTGTTCATGTAATTAATTTAGCGCATGAGATCTATGAAATCTTTCTTTGTGGGACAAACCGGTAAGTACCTATAATATGAACCTATTTTGAGATTGGTTTTCTGAAACAACAACCTGAAACAACAGTGTTTCAGTGCATTATATATTTAGACTTGATTTCTGGGGCCAGTTGTTCAAAACTGAATATATATAGCCCAACACTAGGTTAACCTAAAATTCAACGCAAATTGCAAACTTCCCAAAAGCTTGTTTTAATAAATTTGTGAATATTTCTTCCGAAATCTTGTCTGAATCAGTAAAAGTTTTCTTCTCTGAAGTTTTGAAATAAACAGACGTGAAGAAATACATAAACTAAAACAGCAGGGTTAGCGCTAACCCATGCAGCTTTGAAAAACTAGCCCCTGAAGGTTATCGTCTCTTATTCATGCTCAACCAATCACAAAGCCTTTTCATATCTATATAGGTACAAAGTCTACAGACCAACCCACAAAAACAGCTTTTTAATCCGAATTTTTCCAACAATGCATCACGATTGCAGATGGCGTCGTTATTGATGGAAGGGTTTAATAAAGCAAGATATAAAAACTAGTATATGTCAAATAACGTAAACTATACTTTTCTATGCACCGCTACAATAATAACACTAATAACAATTAAAAGAAACAATATTGATATTGTAATAATAAATTGTTAGAACATATGGCATAATGCAAATATATTTTAAAATTGCAAAGATCTACTTGCTTAGGGGTAGACCATTAGATACTCTAAGAAGGGGAGGGAAAATTTTCATTGCAAAACGGAGTTATGTCAAACCAATTTTACGGTGTGGAAGCTGTTTTTTTTCTGAATTTTTCAGGTTTTTTTCTGAATTTTTTCTATTCATTACTGTATATTCCATGTATTTGCAGGCGTTTTCCGGTAAATGCTTGCATACATGAAACTGTTTTCAAATTCCATTCTTTGCACGATTTGTTTTGAATCAGCCACCGCCCCTTCCTCACCCCTCCCAGGACCTCTAATGGTCCACCCCTAAATAACCCACATCTATGCTTCGTTTGAAAACCCTCTTTAAACGATATTGGTAACAAAACGTTCTGTCTATAACTAGATACACATAAATATTTTGTCAATATAAATTGATGACAGTTTTAACTTTTAGTTAGAGACTTTTAGTCTTGTTTGAGCGGTAACTGTGCAACTGTCATCATCTCTCATCAAATTAAAGCAGAATCAAATTTATATATATATTCAGCATTACTTATGTTCGCTACTGGGGAGTTGAGCAAGTTAACTAACAGCACCAGATGACACAATTAAGAATGAATACATTTTTGTACTTGAGCAAAAAGTATGCACTAAAAAAATTGATTTGCCTTTCAACAGTATTTATTTTTGTTTTAACAAGTGTTGAGTAGCTGGCATCAGTCAATTCAAGTAAAGCATACAAAATGACTTCCAACATTGTAAATGACAACGTCGTTTGGAGAGATGAAAATGATGTGAATAAACAATTTATCGTTTCCTTCATCTTGGTCCTTGGAGTAAAAATGCTATTGCTAATAAACGTTTTCAACGACATCGCCGTTGTATTTGCCAAACTCCCTGTACTAAAGGCCCATTTCCACTCAAGAAAAATTTCCACGGACAGAAAATTTTCCCAAAATATCATTGTTAAAAGTTGAAAATTTTCAACTTCAAAATTTTTTTCCAACGAAAAATTTGTGTCGACCAATCACAAAATTTTCCCTCTGCAGACAATTTTCCTCAGTGGAAATGGGCCTTAACTCGGAATGGCAGTTAAAATATTGAGTATATAAAGTCAATATTAAGTCAATTAGATATCTGAATATATACGATATTAGAGCTGTGCGGTTAAGTTAACAAAAAGATTCAGTCATTCTGGCACTTTTTTAGCACCGTAAGTCGGCACAGAGCGTGCGCAAAGAACCGGCAGTTTCGGTTTCCCAAATGTTGCTGCTATCCATCGTTCTCCCTTTTAAGGAAATTTCATGATACTGAGGAATTTGAGACTGAGGACACTCGGATTTTTCAAGGAAATCAAAGAAATTAAGATGCTTTTGTTTTCTATAACTTGTTTATTTTGAATTTAGATTACAATTTATTGAGCAAATGCTTCGAATTGTTCTTCCTTTCAAAATACCGACACCAAACCGAGGTTCTTCCACCTCACAAAAACGGAAAACAGAACAGAGATGAAATTTCTGGAACCGCACAGCTCTATACGATATATTACGTCCATTGCATGTTCGATATCTACGGCTATACAATTCATTCCAAGAACCTTTTGGCATCCTCATTGAATATTATTTTCATAAACCTATCCCATTTGTCATTTTACTCGATTATCTACAATTATTATTTTTAATATTATTTTATTGTTCATTTTCGCACTGTGTTTTACTGAATATTTGTGTGTTATCGCAGTTTAGAATTAAAGATAGGTAATTGTAAAATCAATATATTATTGCCTCGATTACCTGCATAATTATTATTACCATGAATTTTATTATTAATAATACCATCCACAATTATTCGCCGAAGGCGAAGTGATTACCGGTGAATATTCACCGAGACGAAGTCGAGGTGAATATTCACCGTAATCATTAAGCCTGAGGCGAATAATTGTTTTAGTATAAATTTTTAATGAATAAAACAAAATATCCAAATATCAGTTCAATAAAAATTCAGAAATAAAACTGTTTTCGTTGGTAAAATGAAATGTAAAACTATATCGTTCGAAATAAAGGTCTAATCATTACTTTTCACTTTACAAGTTTCGAAAACACAATACAGCGGTCAGAACGCCACACAGAACAATGAAAACATGACATATCAAAAGAAATAGTATCGTACAAATTGAGAAATCTATAGGATACAAATGGATTTAAAAGACTATCACGGCAAGGTTTTCCCATTGAACAGTCGAGATACTTTTTGCTATTTGTTTGAAAACAAAAAGTCCGGTTTTAAATTAAAATACGTTTTAAATTGTCCGTGAATATGTTTGACACAGTAAAATAATAAAGGAATCCTACCTTTCAAGTTAAATACAACATTTTGTGCTTCTTTCGTTTTCTGGGGACGATTTTCAATGATTTTGTCGATTTTGAAACCAAATTTGCCGAATCATTCTTTTTGAAAAGCATTATTTACTACCCAGGTGGTAAATAATGCCCCAGATTTACTAGTCAGCTAGCCAATCAGAACGCGCGAAAGCTCATTTGATATGCAAAATTTATACTAATTATCATTATTGTTATTATTTATCTATTTTTTAAAAATTATTTATGATCATTATTTTTATTATTAAAAATTGTGAACATGTGAAAGAGTTGGCATCAGACATATATATTGCAAGATTAGGATAAGTGTGAAGAGTTTTTGACGTGATTCTAAGGTTTCCGTAGCGAATGAAACAGATTTTTATGGCTTGACATGGAAATACAGCAAAGTAAATATACAGTATTGACCATACAAATTCAAGATATATTATATTCCTCTTTATCATAATGCTGCATGATTACGAGTGCCTTAGAAGAGTACTTGTGTATTGACAACGGATTATCTAATAATCTAATGACTCCTAAACACCATAGAGTAATACACAATAATAGAGTACACATGTTGGGTAAGAACCACTTTAGCAGCAACTAGAGCAAATTGTGCGCAAAATAAGAAACGATAATACGCATATGCAAAATGAGCAACAGCCATGATAGAGGTGACCCTGGCAACAAGCCACGGACTCAGTCAGAATCAAATGAATAATCAGTGGAAGATTGCAGTAGACTTAGACGCTGCCTTTTACCATTGGAGAGGTGGTTGGCGGAACAAAGTGGTGCTTGTCAAAGCAATGAGCAATGCAGATGTGACGTCAAATGGAAATCATACAAAATGATACCTCAAAAACGGAAATTATGCAAAATGAAGCCACACCCAAGCAGCGCATTATTTGAGCAGTATAGCCAAGTTAAGCCTTCCAGTTAGCTTCGATTATCATTTTGATTTCATTAAATTCATCATATTTACCGAGGATGGACGCCCAAATTCAGTTAGTACAATAATTTCAGTAAAGTATCGGATATAGTCTCCCCTGCCAAAGCGCTTTTATAAATGCATTTAAGGATGCGTTATTTTAATACGTTTCGTCCAATAACAAAATGTCATTGTTAAAACACAAGACTTACTGTAAAAATGTTATTCTAATAAACAACTATCCTTTAAAAGCGTCATGCACAACTTGCAAATATTGAAAATGCTGCATGTCCAATGAAGATCACATAAGTGTTCTCACCACATTATATCCATATTATATGCGTTACCCTCTAGGCAAAAAATGTTCTATACTTTAATATTATCTTAGCGTACTATTGTAAATATATAAAAACAGCTAATATATATACAAAGGCAATCCTCTGCAAGAAATGGGTACACGAGTTTGGGTGGAAATGTTGGTTAAGATTAACGTACTTCCAATCCGGGAACCTGGAGTACCGCTGCCATAAGCCTACTCTTCAATGGTTCGCATATCCCATTTAACTTAATGTATGTTAAGTTGCGTAAAGATGGTAATACATCAATTAAAATTTCTGCACCAGCATTAGTGATTTTAGTATGGCAAAGACAAAGTCCAGTCAAATAACTTAATGATCCTACAGCACTAAACAGTTGGTGGTCTTTAATATTTGTGAAGTCATTACAGACTAACGATAGCTTTTCCAACAACTGCAGTGACAGCAAGACCTCAGCTAAACTGTCTGCGTCAGCTTGGGTAATCGTACAATAGTCTAACTTTAATTCTTTTAAATACGTCAATTTTCCTATTGTAGCAAACAGTTCTTTTGCACTTTCAAAACCAACACGGCTAAACACTAGCTTTTCCAACAACTGCAGTGATGGCAAGACCTCATCTAAAGTGTCTGCGTCAGCTTGGGTTATCATAAAATCCCCTAACTTTAATTTTTTTAAATACGTCAATTTTCCTACTGCATCAAACAGTTGTTTTCCACTTAAATCATCCATAACATCACCATAATCATTGTTCAACACTAGCTTTTCCAACAACTGCAGTGATGGTAAGACCTCAGCTAAACTGTCTACGCCAGCTTGGGTAATCATATACAAGAGAAAGTCTAATTCTTTTAAATAAGTCAATTTTCCTACAGCAGTAAACAGTTGTTTTTCACTTTCATCATCAATATCAGCACAATCAACATAACGCAACACTAGCTTTTCCAACAACTGCAGTGATGGTAAGACCTCAGCTAAACTGTCTGCGTCAGCCTGCACAATCTTATACCCGTGTAACTCGAATTCTTTTAAATACTTCAATTTTCCTACTGCAGCAAACAGTTGTTTTCCACTTAAATCATCCATAGTGTCATCATCTTCACCGGAGCCATCATTGCTGAACACTAGCTTTTCCAACAACTGCAGTGATAATAAGACCTCAGCTAAACTGTCTGCGGTAGCTTGGGTACACCACATTAACTTTAATTCTTTTAAATAAGTCAATTTTCCTATTGCGCCAAACAGTTGTTTTTCACTTTCATTATCAATATCACCGTTATCAACATTAACCAACACTAACTTTTCCAGCAACTGCAGTGATGGCACCACTCTCGCAAAATATTCTGCCATGCTGTAAGTTACACGTAGATTAAGGTTTCTCAAATATCTAAATGACTTCAAGGCACTAAAACATCCAGTTATATCATCAGCATGCACCAAATCAACATGAGGAAACACTATGTCTTCCAGAAATGAAAGAGACGACAACATATCAAAGCAGGCTTCTATATCCCATGGACGTATACAATCAAGGTCAAGCTTTCTCAGATTTTTTAACAACTTTATTTTACTAAAGATTTCATCATTCCTGTACACACATCTCCTGTTAGCTAAAACCAGCTCTTCCAATGACAAAAGGGACGATAGCATCTCAGCTATAGCATTTTCGTCAGCTATTTTTATACCAGTTAGATCAATCGTTTTAAGTTTCTTCAGCGACTTTATCGCACTTAAGATTATGTTACATTCAGTGTACGCAAAACTAATATCAGTTAAAACTAATTCTTCCAAGGACAAAAGGGACGATAGCATCTCAGCAAATGCATTTCCGTCAGATATTTTTATACCAGTTAGATCAATCTTTTTAATATTTTTCAACGACTTTATCGCACTAAAGATTTTTTCACAGTCAGTACAAGCAGTTTTAGCCAAAACTAGTTCTTCCAACAACGGAAAAGACGACAACATGGCGGTTAACTCTTCAACATCGCATGGTCTTAAATTTATTTCACTAAGATGTAGTTTTCGAAGATGTTGTAGAAGACTTATATTGGAAAAAAGTTTTCCGCCATGAATAACCCTACTGAAAATCAACTCCTCTAACATCGGGGGTAAAAACACGGGATCACGTATGACCTCAATAGCAAGTCGATTGCCCGACAAATTCAAATATTTCAATCTGTTTGAGGAAACTAAACCCTTACACAATACGCTTATTTCATCTTCCTTGATACACGATTTGCTCATGTTTAGCCCTTCTAATAACGGAAACTCCTTCAGAATGTTTGCAAGTGCTCTTGTTCCATCCGGACCAATAGTATTCATGCTTAGGTCAAGATGTTTTAGAACCTTTAAGGATGCAAGTGAGTCACATATTTCATTTAAATCGTCACCATTTAAATGCACGTTACTTAGCCTTAACTCCTCCAGATATTTCAGCGAAAGCATGATTTTAAGCAAAATAACTGAAATTCCATAAGGATTGTTGCTTAAATTCAACCTCTTCAACTGAGTTAAGTTTGATAAGGGTGGCTGAAGTTCTTGAAAATCTGCCAACACAAGATTATTGGAAGATAAATTCAGTTCTTCAAGTTCTCCTACTAAGGAGAGAAGAAATGCTAAACCCTGAACAGCAGGACCACGAATATCAGTATTTTCTAAACTTAACACTTTCAAATGCTTAACCCTTAGTGAACACAGGGACCAGATAGAACTACCAACATGATTAAAATCCAAGTTAAGTTTCAGAAGATCAGATCTGACCAAAGAGACAAAACGGCAAATATCTTTATCCGTCATGTGATTGGAAGACAATGAAATGATTGTGGTGTTAATTGGTAAATGATCGCGTTGTTTCTCTAAGTCAGGTAATGGAAAAAACCTGATGTGGTTAGAAGAAAGATTTAGTTCTTGGAGTGATTGGAGTTGACAAATCCCAACGATGATTTCATTTCCCTGTAATGCGTTTTGTGATAAATTTAAAGAAACGATGCTCTTGCCTTCAACTTTCTGCAATATGTCATTTGCTTGTGTTTCTGTCAGGTTATTTTTAGATAGATTTAAATTTATAAGATTTTTTAGCGATTCAAACGCGTCATTTAAGCAGTTCATATCTTCTTTAGTTAAGCCGTTATCAACTAAACACAATTTTCTCAGACTTGTACAACTGATTAGTACACTTACAAAACTACTGAAGCTAATTTCTTGAAACTTAGTACGAGATAAATCTAACTCGTCTAAGCCATTCACGCTCCTAAGAGATGCAAGTAAAGCAAAAACATCCTTGTAATTTAAGTTATTGTCATTAATGCGCAGGACTGTTAGACATGACGGCAAAGAAAACTGTTTTATAGCTTGGTGTAACTTACACGTTGATTCAATCTCTACAGTGTGAATGTTGATTGTAGATGCATTCAGCTTCTCCATGAGAACACGGTTATCAAGAATAAACGACGATATTTCTAGTTTTCCTGTTGATTTAACATTTTCAAGAAACGAGTCAATAAGTGCTAGAGAAAAAAATACATGTAAGTGCCCTAGCAAACAGTGGAGCAGGAGGAAATGAAGGCAACAAGTTGCAACACCTCCAATATTTGACTCATGGCCGGATTTCGAGGGAAGGTGTGGGGAGGTGCGCACCTCTCCCCCTGAGATCGTTTTGCACCTCCCCTGAGAATTTTTGCACCTCCCTTGAAAGTCATGCCCCCCCCCCCCCCTTGGGAAAGTTTCAATGATACATCAAAGTGAAAATTTGACATTTTTTTTATTGCTTAGGGACGTTAGGGTCTACATTTCGAAAGAAAGTTTTTCTGTAAAATTGAAACAGTGATAGCTAATTCATCTCAGTCTGTGTCAAGTTACAAGTATCCTTTCAATGCAATATTAAGAAAGAAACTTTGTAGTAATTGTAATGAGTTATACAGTCATAATTCATTAATACACTGATACATATGTAAAATAACTTTCCATGGGAGTCGTGAGCTACACTGCTGCATCTCTCCTAAATGTTTTCCCACCTCCCTCACTATTTGTACCAAAATCCGGCCTTGATTTAACTACAGTATGAGCAAAATTCAGGTAAACAACTACTAGATAATTCAGGTCAACTGAAGCATGTTTTTAGGTACATTTTTAGGTACATTTTTAGGTACATTTTCGGGATTTTTAGGGTTCTAAAAGCGACATTTTCCGGGCATTCGCACAATGGCGGCGAAACAATAGTGAACAATGGAATATGAGGCTAAACCGCTTGGGAGGGAGATTTATACAGTATGTGATATAAATATTAATTACAATTAACAATTATTCGCCGAACGCGACGTGATTATCGGGGAATATTCACCGAGACGCAGTCGAGATGAATGTTCCCCAATAATCATCGAGTCTGAGGCGTATAATTGTTTTAGTATTTTTACACAAGTCTTTAGTGTTTTTTGGACTATTTTCCATTCACCACGTCGGATTTCTTATATTCACTTGTTTACAAAAATAATATATTAAAAATTAAGACTTTTACAAATACTTAAACACCGCTTATATATATATAGTGTGAAAAATCAGGCAGTTTGGACAGGTACCTCCCAATGACAAGGTTCTCGTATTTTCAATATAGAAGGATTTCATTTGCCTAACTTGACCGACCTGCTGACCCTCACTACTGAAGCTCAGCTTTGTGAAGGTCTGCAGATAATGTAGACTTCTGGACAAGTAACTCTAACTTACATTCTACTGGTACTTGTAAATCCAAGTTTCCCTGCAAAAAAGAGTACATGTGAGATACAGTATAACAACCTTGTTTTCTCCAAGTAAGCTTTTAAAGTTTGTGATATGAATCGTGTAATTACGAAATTATAAACTATATATTGTAGCTTTCAAATATATGAGCCTTGATTCATTATCCGAGAAACAAGCAACTACACGATAACACGACCCAATTTTCAAGCTGTATACTGTACAGACAGAATAATATATTCTTTTACATGCTCTAACAGTTTATACACTTTGCCGCGGACGACTTTTCATGGTTGTTCAAGCCACATAAATCCTATCCGGAATATACGGTAAACAAACTATACCTGGTCGTTTGAAATGTTTGCATTGGTAGGTATCCAATCTCCACGTTGTACTGTGTCAATAGCATCTACCAAAGTAACCAAACCAGGAGACTGTATCCACCTGTTGGAGGATGCGGGAAAATCAGGAGGGTTGGAAAGTGAAGTCATTCTTGAATTGGATGCCGTGCTGGGATCGTGCAACCCACTGACGACATTGGTCATTTGAAATCCAGTCACAGATTCTTGCAACAACATACTCATGTCTACATTTCCATCGGTACCAGTCATCGGCGGCGCTCTTCGATCTTCAAAAGTCGCTCCCAATTGCCCAATGTCTTGTTCAGAAGCAGTAACTGGGGCAGGTGTGCGAAATGCAAGTTGCTCAAAATTTGTGTCAGAAACCCCAATAGATCTAGAAAACTGTCCTTGGCGTGCCATAGACCCAGAATCAATAGTTGATGTATGTAACTGATTTCGAGTCATCATATTAAGACGATCTTGGAATGGTGATGTCAGTGCATTTCCAAAAGCAAAAGATGTTGATGTAGGCAACTGATTTATTGTTGGTGTATGTGCAGTTGCAGAAACAATAGTTGGTACCTGATTTTGTGCTAGCGTATTAACAAAATTTTGAGCAGCTGGTCTTGGTGCAGTCCAAGAAACAGCAGTTACCGGTGCTGGCAGCTGATTCTGGGTTACCATATTAACATAATTGTCAAATAGTGATGTTGATATATGCCCGGGAACGAAAGATGTCGATGTTGGTAACAGATTCGGGAGTACCATGTTAACAGGAATTTGAGCTGCTGATCTTGATACACTCTGGGAAAACATATTTGACGGTGGTTGTAACTGATTTTGAGTTACCATATTGCCAGAACTTTGAACTGGCTGGCTTGATGTAGTGTGGGTAACAATAGCTGGTAGTGTCTGTTGGTACCGGTCTTGTGGTACTATATTAACAGAACTGTTGAGTAATACATTTACTGGTTGGCTGGACGTAGTCTGGGAAATCGCTGCTGACGATAACAGACTTTGTGTTGCCACGTTAACAGTACTGTACACTGGTGGCGTTGATTCAGTCTGGGGAAAAATAGCTGATGATAGAAGTTGACTTTGTGGTAGTATATTACCAGAACTAAGAACTGTTGGTGTTGATGACAAATCCAGTGCTGGCATGGCACCTGGCGTCACTAACAATGGCCTTGATTCAATTCCTGTAATTGGACAGACTGCTGGTAATAGTTTTGGTTGAATTGGTACAAAACGTTGCTGGCTGTGACCAGGGACAACACACAATCTTTTAACAAGAGATACTCCATGGGTACACTGGGATATCTAAAATATAGGAATTCTTTTATAGGCATTTAATATACCATAGTATTTCTCTGTTATAAAATGATGTAGTTTTGATTGAAACTACCTGAAAAATATGTCAAACACTTCAAAGAGTAGCCTGCGTGCAGGCCCAAGGGAACTTGATAGTGGGCCTGCAACCATCACCCCATGTTTTCGATTTTCGCCGGCCGAACCGCCGGCTAAATTCCCATTGGCTAGCTGAGGCGATCGGTAATTAATTAACCTAGCCCATTGTGCAGGCACAAGGGAACAGTGATTCATCACAAAGGCATAGACAAAGGCTCTCGATAAGCTTAAAATTTGAAAATTGATCACTTTTTTCGACTACAAATGGAACAAGAACAGACTGTTTATTGTTTACTTGAAGGAAGACATGTTTTTGCCGTTATGCCAATGGGGATTGCTTGTCGTGAGGTGTTGGAATAGCAACATTACGACTGGGGTAAACTATAGTAACCTTTACTTGAGTTTCATTAATTTCAAACAGACTTCAGTTGATACGTTATGTGTTCTCACTTCCTCAAGAAAATTATCTTTTGGTTGATGTTGAGATACAGTTGCATGTAAGGACCGTAAGCCTATTCGAAACACTTTGCGATTAACAAGGCTTCGCTGAGAGAGCGAAACAGAAGGCGGTATTAAATTGCCGTTTGAAACGAAACGATCTGGACTCGGAACGCTCTCTTCTTTTGTAGAGTTCTTTACCAAATGAAATAAATTTCGTACTTTCCGCCGCCAACAAGAATTGCACACACGATCTGATGAGTGAGACAATTTATTTATAACAATGCCAATGGCGACAGCGAAGCACACATAATATAAATCCTGTGGTCGCACGACTTCCCTCATGATTTGAAGTTTGAGACTGGTTTTCTGTTGAAATTCGTCCTAATTTGCCTGTTCCGATTTTAGTTGAAAATGAGCACTTGCAAATTTGGCAATTACTGACTGCGTTGCTTGCTTTTTTGGAGTTAAATCGCAACCATTTACACATTGTTTATTAGTGTTCTGAATAAGCAGAGAAAACCCCGCAACATTTTAATGCGAGTTTGTTTGTTAATATTTGGGTGCTGTCATTGGTTCTTTTTTGACAATTGACGCGCGAATGGGGCGTGTTATGAAAAGGGGCGTATTTCAAAATACCGGGCGATGGTTGCAGGCCCACTATCAAGTTCCCTTGGGCCTGCACGCAGGCTATTCAAAGAGAAGAACCCCTGTAGAGTATTTTTTCTCACATGCTAATATTTTAACACAAGGTTACACAAACATGACACTATCATTAAAATCCTATGTTGACGGACTGGTTACAAATCAAGACTTATAATAAGTCAACATACCTCACTCTCAGCAATCTTTTGTATATAAAGCCTCCCTTGTCCTCGTTCACTGTGGTAAACATTTTCTGGTGTGTAACATCGAAAGCAACACATACCACGGTTTAGTTCTTCCAATTTGTTGTTTTTGTCAGCTTTCATGAAGACAAAACAAGCATTTTCCAATTTAGGATAAATTTCAACCAACTTCTGTTTGAACTGTTCATTTGTCAGCTCGAATAAAAATTCCACTTTGTCATCACTTACACAATGTTCTGCAAAAGATATGAAGTTATTAATTAAAATAGTCAAAAAATTACCCAGGCATACGTACCAAATAAATACTGTTCTATTTAAAAATAATGGTTGTTATTAGCCCATTGAGCACCAGAACTCTCCCCTAAAATAAAGTAGGGCACAGTGCAACTTAATGGGTCAACTATACACATGCGTAGATAGTCTAATTAACCTATTACATGTACAAGCCAGTGCTTTCCTTTGATGAGTAAAATGTCTGGTGTAAGGCAGAGTAAAATAACCTGGCATAATAATACAGGGCTCAGTGCAATTTAATAGGTCTTACGTCTATATTAATTTAAGCATCGTGATTCATCTAAATGGGAGTGGTGACTATGTGAATTGGCGCACAATTTTTATGATCAACTTGTCTCTAAAGTTCTCATTTTTCAGTTTCAATCATGGGATATTTTAGCATAATTTAAGTGGGGGTAAATCATTGACCTCCAGGTCGACTAAAACAACATAGAAACAAAATAGCTGTCAACACATTTTATGTAAATGAGTTATCTGACTATTATAGAAACCAATATAAAACAATTAATAACCAGAGAATGACAGTAATTCCACATTCAATTACCTGGTTGTGGTGGCCCACATCCTTTCTGCATTAAATGTTCTATCCCTCCCTTTGAACATGTTTCTCTTGTAACTTTTGTGATCTTTTTATCTGGGTCAAGCAGAAACAACCGAACAGAAAGATTGCTAGGTTGTGGTCCTCGCCTCTTTCTACTTGACAGATGGAAATTGGCCATTGCTTTGATGCAGGTTACATATTTTCAAACAGAGTTTAACCAAACAATATATTTGAGTTGTCCAAGCCACACTAAAACACAAATATTAAATTGGTGACACAATGGTTTGAGGCAATTTTACCTACTAACCTCTTGAAGTGGCAATGATTCACCCAAACTTATTATTTCACTGTTTAACACCAGACAATTTTACTTGTCAAGAGGAGGGTGCTGCCACTCAATGCAGTGGCGTAGCAAACTCGATAATTGGGGGGGCACATATTCATATATTCGTGTTCACTGACCTTAAAAACAATTGATTTCAAAAGAAATTAATAAGGCAGAACACGAATATATGAATATGTGCCCCCCCAATTATCGAGTTTGCTACACCACTGACTCAATGAGTAGCCTGCTCACAGACGTTGTAGTTCTTACGCCAAGCGACGAAATACTACCACTCAATGAGTTACCATATACTACTTTTAGAGATGTTGTTGTATGAATAAAAATTACAAAATAACCATGTAACAACGTATTATATTAACCCAACCCCCAGGAGGAGGGGGTACAATATTTACACCACATATGCTGGTTAGTAGTTAGTTATTTAATAGCTAAATTTACAAGATAATTTATTAAAGGATAAAACAGATAAATATAGTACATAAAATATGTAAGCTAGAGCTGCTCCCGATTAATCGATCAATTTTCCACAATCAATTACGCTTAACAGTAATTGGATCATCTGTAACACCCTACAGCTCAGAGCTTGATGTGGGAATAAGTTAAATTCTTTCTGGATTAAAAAAATTGTGACAAGATTGTGATTGAAACATTGTGGATCAAATATCAGTTCCACTTGCAGCGTGCAAAGTTTACCATAGTCTGATCGGGTTTACCAGTGCCACAAAATAATTTTTATTAGAAGAATTTATTACCATTTGTGTCCAACATTGCGGGGTGTGGACATAAACCAATTATCCATAGAAGTCTGAGTCTCGCAATTTCACTTAGGACATATCAAAGGTAAACAACTAAAGTAAACATCCTTAATATCGTCTTTTCATGCATGTCTCTTGTGTGAAGTGTAGGAGCGTGAGAAAGAGCACAATCTATAACTGTGATTAACGTTCATTTTAAACGCAGATTTAAAACGTTTACGTTTATACTGACTGGTGCAACCCCCCAAAATTTAGTAAAAAGTTTAATTACAATTTACAAACCTGTCAAACCACCATGGGCTTGTCATATTTAAATTAATTATCAATACGATTAAGGTAATTCCACAGTTTTGCACTGCGCACTTTTACTGCGTACATCTTATAACTTACTGTATAATTTCATCCATTATACGTACCGTTTAAAAAATATCATTTTATGACAATTTTATGTTACTTCAAAACATCTTTGGTTACATTCGTGCAAAGAATGATGTTAAAATCAATATTTTCAGAAAAGGCATACAAAAGTGTAGCTAGGGTTCCCTGTGTCTGTAGTATGTTTATTTACTTGTATTTCACATTTCAATGCCACAATTCCCTAAAAAGGTCGGTGACCCCCGTTTTTTAACTGATAATTTAGTTCTTTATTGCATTTTACATTTCATATCTGAAATTAAAAGAAAAATAATTTCTGGATCTTGAAAAAAAATGCTTTATTAATGCATGTTCTCAAAGAAAGATATGTAAAGAAATGTGGAAAAGACATTTGTGGATCAGAATTGTACACGTTAGTAGTTTCATTTTGCTCAAAACACAATATTTTTTCCAAAATAATTACAAGATAGGTTTACTAAAGCAAAATCCGCGCTAAAAATGTTGGTAAATATCGGGCTGTTGTAATTTTGCTGTTACTCTAATAGCGTCAAGATGGTGCCATATTGGGGTAAAGGTGGTATATTGTGATTGTCATATCTTCTTAACGAGTTCGGTGACCCCGACTTTTTTGTGTGATTTTACTTTAATTAAGTATATCATAAACTCCATGCCTGGGAAGTTTCAGCACATTCTCATTTCGGGAACAATTACTGTGGAATTACCTTAATCGATTGTTGACAATGATTACTCGATTATGAAAATTAACCGATGGGAGCAGCTCTAATGTTAGCTATATATAAACCATATATATTACAATACTATGGTTTACTCTATTCCATGGACCATCTAGAAATTTTAAACTCCCCATGGACAGGGAGGCATCTACCTATTATTGGGTATCAATTTAAAAAGTAGCAGAGTATAGATTACTAAAGTAGCAGAGTATAGATTTTTGTTACCCAAACTGACCCATCATCTGCATAAACTGAGAAAGCCGGCAAGATTAGTATCTCAATCCAATCATGATCAGAGCAACCATTCGAAAAATGTTAAGCAACTTTCAATTAATAATTATTGATAGGCCCCCTGTGGGGAACTAAATACAAAAATTTCGTTTGCTGAATTCTCTGTTTCACAACCCACCCATTCCGCATGTTGTAAGCAATAATCTATTGGTGTTGTAATGCCATTGTATGCAATAAAGTATTGGGTTGTAACTGAAGACAAAACCAGTTTACCACAAGCATTAGACAAACGTTTTAGTTATAAATGTAATGGCCCTAAATGGGAGGGGTGGGGAAATCATCAAAAAAGAGGTCATCAACTTTAAGGTTAGAGTTTGGATTGACATTCGGATTAGTGTTATTGTGATTGTAGACCATTACAACCCATTACTTTGTTGCATGCAATGGCATTACAATGCCAATAGATTATTGCTTACAACGTGCAGAACGGCTGACCTGACCAAACAAAGGCCCTAAGGGACCAGTCATTAATTACGGGGGAGGCTGGTGGAAAGAGGGGGGGGGGTCAGGTATTTTTGTGAAAAAAGGGCGGCCAAAAATTTTTGTGCAATATAAATACCTGCCCTGCATGAGCCTGTCGTACCAAAGACTTGCTCCAAGTCTCTCTTTCATTGTCATATAGTATCGATTCACTATAGTGTACATTACATGACATAGTACGGAGGGGCGAAGCGAGAAAGAGAGACTTAATTGTCAACTTCGGAAAATCTTGGTTCAAAACTGAACCGAGAATGAAGACTTGCTTTAATTGTTTTCCTTCAATCTTTCTGTATTACTATAATGGAACTCATGTTATTTACATTGTGCTAGATCAATACATATAAACACTGACAGAAAACAATTAAAGCAAATCTTGCAATTTCGGTTCAGTTTTGAACCGAGATTTTCCGAAGTTGACAAGTCTCTCTTTCTCACTCCGCTCCTCCGTCATGTAATGTACACTATAGTGGATCGATATTATAACTAGAAAATACATGCATGCAGAAACCCTCGCCTTGCTGACAAAACCATTGTATTTTCCAAACATGAAGTTCTAAAGTAGTTGTCATGGTAACACGATAATTTTTTAAGAATATTCTTACAAATGAAAAATCGCCTAAAAATATCACTTTTAATTACAAAATTATTAATTTCCCAACATAAATATATGTTAGGTATGTTTTTATATGTAATATAAGCCTCAATTTAAGGTAAAATTCAACCACAAACGCTTCGCAAAACGTTTTAATTTAATTTAATTTAATTTAATAAGATTCGGCTGCTATTTAAATACAACATATAGAGCCAGGGAATTCGCCACAGGTTTCCCCAATTACGGCGATCCCATATAAACAAGAATAAAATTACTGTACAAAACAAATTT
>CACRXK020002041.1:0-46915 GCA_902702795.2 Paramuricea clavata | reverse complement strand
ATTATATTGTAGATGGTATTAATTTGCCTATCCCATTTCAGATGTTGGTCTAATGTAACTCCAAGTAAAATGGCGGATGTAATCTCCTTAACATTATTGTTATTGACTTCAATGGTTATTGGACTAAGATCAGGGAATGATTGGGAATATATTTTCATTATTTTTGTCTTGCCAGGATTAAGAGACATTTTGTTATGGTTAGTCCAACGGGACACTGAGGTCATATCTGACTTTAGAGAGACACTAAGTTCGTGAAGGTCCGATCCTGAGGATATTAGTGTAGAGTCATCGGCAAATAAAAAAGGCTTAGAACTTCCAACGTAACTGGGTAAATCGTTAATAAAGATAAGAAACTATAAGAAAACTATCGTGATATTGCTTCGCATGTGTACATAGCTTTAATAAAAATCCTAAAAAATTCCTTCAATTCCTAGAAAATATAGTTTTTAAAAGAATTAGAACTATTTCCTGAATTAAATACAAATTTAATACGATATATTGGTTAAGCCTTGGTGTTACGGTCATCAATATACCATTCTAACTTTTATACATCGTAATCTAGCCTATACTTATACTGGTAATCTAGTACTCCTTGGTAAACTAGTAATTAATCCTTGATAATCTAGTCAATCCTTGGTAAGTTAGTTATAAAAGCCTTGGTAAGTTAGTAATCCTTGGTAAACTATTAATCATTGGTAAGTTATTAAGGCCCGGTTTAGACGCCGAACTTTTCATGCGCCGAATCTAATTGTCGTAGATACGGCAAAATATTGGAAACTGATTTAGACGTCGAACTTAATTGTGCCGTACCAAATTGCGAGGACACTATATTGGACATATTTACAATGCAAATATATGATAAATCATGTTATGATGTTAAAAAATAATTATGCATTAGGTTCGGCGCATGAAAAGCACGGCGTCTAAATCAATGTCGAACCTGTGTCGCATATACGACTTGTCTTGTCGCATCTTCGAGTCGTGTCGAACTTAATCAAAATCTGCCGAACTTAATTGATTTAGACGCCGCTCCAGCGTCGCACTTAAACATTACATTAGATTCGGCGCATGAAAAGTTCGCCGTCTAAACCGGGCCTAAGCCTTGGTAATCTAGTACTCCTTGGAGTAAACTAGTAATTAATCCTACAGTTGATAATCTAGTAATCCTTGGTAATCTAGTAATCATTGGTAAGTTAGTAATCATTGGTAAGTTAGTAAGCCTTGGTAAGTTAGTAAGCCACTGAACAATGAAATTGCAGGCTTTGCTTGCGCTGTGTGCCCACGGCATACTATGCTTTGATATGCTTTGATATTAATTAAAATTGAAAAATGTGGTCATTGTTTTTATTGCATTTATCGCGATATTATCGAATATGGTGTTAATTTCCACGACAATCGTGAGATGATTTTTTTAATATCGCCCAACCCTAGTAATAAACAAAGAAAAAACAATTCTTAGTCTGTCGTACACTGATTGTCCCCATGCTCATATTATAACTCGGGTACAAGAGCATGATTCGGCCTTGGGGTAAGACTAGCTGAAGGAGCTAAATATTTGTCTATATTCCGAACAATTTGATCGAATTTTCTTGGATAGAAACAGTAGACGTATAAATATGAACTGTAATTTTCATTATGCTCAGGGCCGTACGCAGGATTTTTTCACCAGGGGGGGGGGCAGTAAGGCCTATATGCCGAAAAAAGTCCCAAAAACCCAAAGAATAAGCAATGTCATTCTAAAAATCATAAATATAGTTTTCTCGGGGGGGATTACCCCGCTGTGCACGGCCCTGATTATGTTAATTTATAATTGCCCATCTTTGTCTTCAAAATTGATGTCATTGCTTAATAACTACAGTATTGGTTTGTTTTAGTATGCGGTATGGGCCAGCATGTCAATTTCAGATAGTTTTGACATGCATGCACTAGAAAAAACAATGATGTGTTGAAATATTTTTTAAAATTACAAAAAGAAACGTTCTAATAACTGTCAATTAAGTATTTTATCGTTCTAAAACTGTCAACTGATGATTCCCCTTATTACGTTTTCGTAGCGCTTTACATTGTCGTTATAGTGGTATCACTGATAAAGATAGCGGCCTCGAATGAAAATATTGAATGTTTTCGCGAATATTTTTCTGTTGGCTATCGCGCCCTGACCCTAGCTTTTTTTAAAAGTTCTTGCACGGGTCAGGATAAAAAATAAGCCATCTTGAATATCAGTGATACCACCATAACCACAATGCAAAGCGCTACGAAAACGTAATAAGGGGAATCTAGTATTGAGCACTATCTGATAGTGCTTGGTGAACTTCAGCTATACTGTTTCTGTCATATCGTTACATAAGCATCCAAAAAGTTGTTTTCTTACCAATACATCCGGAAGGTCTGGCTGTGTAGCCCGGAGCACATTGACATCGGAAGCTACCAGGTGTGTTGAAACACGCAGCGTTATTTCCACATGGGTTGGTCAAACATTCATTAATATCTAATAAAACAAAACACCAACAATCAGTTAAAGCACGAAAGATGTGGTATAATGGCTTTTGTAATATTTGCGATTAGCTGTAATATATTCAGTGTTGCTTGTATAAGTTAAATTTCATAAATATGACTCTCTCGGTAAATATACTGTCTTAACATCGTAAGTGAACATTGAATTCAAATTATATAATATTGATCCTTCGACATTTCTCACGTCTAAACAAGTTACCAAAAATGATTGCATGCAGCTCTATGAATTAAGTTGTCAAAATCAACCGTCAAATGTAACGCGAAAGAATATGATGCAAATTATTGAATCCAATACTCAGTAGTTGAGCAATCTAGTAAGCAAGCACGCAAGTGAGGGTGTTATAATCATCCTTACTAAACAGGGTCATATCCAGGGGCAACCCTCGATTTGGGGTAGTGCGTTAATCGACACTTTTTCACATAAGAGTCCGCATGAGCGAGAACTCACAATGTCAGAGGTGAAAGGCGCTTGTTCTGAGAATTGCGCCACCGAAGCTCCTGCATGTTCATTATTGAATCAAACCCAGTCTTACCAACACAGTAAGTTCCATTTCCAGAGTAGCCTGTATTGCAAGTACAGAAGAAGTTTCCAGGAGTATTCGTACAAGCAGCCTGTGAGTGACAGGGACTTGTCAGACATTCGTTGATATCTGCATAAAGAATAAAAGTGTGTCAGAGAAATAGAAACCTCGTATTCATTAATGTGGAATTCTCGGAATTGAAATATTAATTCCGTTGAGTTGTTCTTCGTAGCCAAACTTAAAAATAGAGGAGGAAACATTCTTTCCTTTCGTGCAAATCTCATATTTCTACGCTAGTAGTAAACAAACAGACCATTATATTACTTTTTGTAAAATAAATTAAAAAATCCTATGAACGGGTTAAAACTTGTCTACATGAGCGTGTGTGAATCTTTTCAAGAGCAGCGATGTTCTTAATTATCCCAAAGTTATGGTCTATGTGCCAAGTTAACTAAAAAGGTCAGATGTTATCCGATTTGTACCATTACGAGTAACATTTATCACTTATTTACTGAGACCGAGGGAAACAGTGTGTTTTGTGGACCCGAGACCGTCGATGTTTCCCGAGGCGAAGCCGAGGGAAACATCGACGGTCAAGGGTCCACAAAACACACTGCTTTCCCGAGGTCTCAGTAAATAAGTGTTTTATTATATATCAATAGTCAAAGAAACAACAAATTAAAGAACAAATGAACGTAAATTCATGAAATATTTTATTATTAAAACGTTATATTAAACACTGGCTACACTGCAGTTACTTAAAGCGAAAGTTTTAATTACGTATACTAGGCATGTCCAAAGGTCGCATCTTCACGTGATGGCGCACGTGATTTTTTTTGTTATTCGCCGGTCGATAACGTATTATCTCCCTCTCGCGCTGTTGCGAGGGAGACAGCCTAATTTCGTCACTCTCACGTGATATGCTCTCAACCAATAAAACACTAGAAAAATGCGACTTTGACTATTGATATATAATAATTCAGCTTATTTACTTCCTCTTTACGACTTTATTGACAACACAACTATAATCTCTCCTCCGCTGAGAAGTTATCTCAATGTTTCCGTCACCCCTCTCGTGCTCACTCGCTCTTTCGAAACATCATGCAATAGAAGATATATAATTTATTCCACTAACCAATACACGCGAGACCACTCCCAGAATACCCAGGATCACAGACACAGAAGAATGAACCAGCTGTATTGGTACATTGCGCGTTGGTATGACATGGTGAAAGGAGACATTCATTAATATCTAGATATAATTTTTAGAAAAATTGAAGATTAGTAAGGGGGTAAATGAATGCTACTCTGTAAAAACAAATTGGTTAATCAACCAATATATTGGTTATCTCAGATTTAGTTGGAGTCTGGGATAACCAATTTATTGTTTGTTTCAATCAATTTGTTTTTACAGTATATCATCCTTTCCTACAGTTGAGAGCAGAATTACGAAGGAGTCAAAGGCTTACTAGGGCGACTGCTGCCATGATACAATCCATCACGGAGCACAGTTAAGGTGGAAGATTAGTTTAGTGGTGCGTGAAGGAGGGACACCGTACACGAAGCAGAAGAGACATCAATTTGTTTTTACAGTATATCATCCTTTCCTACAGTTGAGAGCTGAATTACGAAGGAGTCAAAGGTTTACTAGGACGACTCCTGCTATGATACAATCCATCACGGAGCACAGTTAAGGTGGAAGATTAGTTTAGTGATGCGTGAAGGAGTCAAAGGTTTACTAGGGTGACTCCTGCTATGATACCATCCATCACGGAGCACAGTTAAGGTGGAAGATTAGTTTAGTGATGCGTGAAGGAGTCAAAGGCTTACTAGGGCGACTCCTGCTATGATACCATCCATTACGGAGCACAGTTAAGGTGGTGGTGCGTGAAGGAGGGACACCGTACACGTAGCAGAAGAGACATCAATAATTAAAAGTGTACCTACAGCAGCAGGCTTACCGCCGCCGTAAGAGGCGCGCCAACTCTGGGTTAGTTATTTGTCCGTATAGATATTATAAGATTATTTCATTGTTCTCTTATACTGACCTACGCAATTCGTTCCGTTGCCTGTGTAGCCAGTGTTGCAAGCACATACGTATGATCCGTGTGTATTAGTACATGTTGCTTGAGCGTGACAGATGTTTGGTTGTAAACATTCGTTGATGTCTAGAACAGAACAACGGTTTCAGTAAATTTTCCAACACATGATCAAAAATTAAGGGGACTTTCCTAACAGCCCAATAGGAAATGTCCCGACATCCTAATGGCCCTTAGAGAAGAAAGAAAATACAATAAATTTACCACAACATATTAAAATGTTTAACAATTTAAGTAGTGAGTGAAACGGTAGTTGTATTGGTCACAAAGCAGAGTATAACAAATATATTCTGTTAAAAACCTAAAAATATGGACAAGGACAATTCTGTCAAATCCTTTGTGAAGAGATTTACTTGTAAGTAGGTTTCAGATTACTTCGACGATTGATTTCTATTAAGCCATGGGAAAGGGAAAGTTACCAAAGCTTAAAATTAGAAAAAGCAGACGTTAATATACCTGAGTCATTACCAGTTGAGTGTAAGTACTAAGTGTCCCAAAGTGATTTCACAAAGTCTTACGTCAGTGTTGGGTTAGGATTGCAATTTAGAGGAACTAACATACCATTACACTGGAAGCCATCTCCAGAAAATCCTGTCTTACAAGCACAGTTGAAACTACCAGCGGTATTGGTGCAAATACCATTGACGTGGCATGGATCAGCCAAACATTCATCGATGTCTAGTAAGAAAATGAAATATTTAGTAAAAGCATCTTGCTAATGTGGCTACAATAGTAATCACAAGGAACGTTTGGCGAAACTGTACATCCTGTTCTTTTAATAATATTTTCTTAAAAGCTACTCAACTAATTACACGGGTGCAATCAATTACACATCATGGGCCGTGAAACACCTATTTCAAACTGTGTATCAAAAACATAACAAAAACTAATAAAAATGCTCCTATATTTTCCAGAAAAAAGTGGAGACATGGTGCTTACCAGGTCCTCATTCTTTATATCTCTTTCTATATATTTGATCAATATACTAAGTAACTTCCAGACAAAGAGGCTTCGCTCAGAACGTCGAAATTCGCTTCAGGTATTTTTGAGGTAGTGGCATCATGTTCAAAGTTCGCAGTTTGTATTCTTCACTATATATACACTTACCTACCTGGACAAGAAGACATGTGAAAAACTTACCAACGCAGGTTTTTCCATTTCCAGTGTATCCTGGGTTACAGGTACAAATGTAACTTCCAATGGTGTTTGTACATGTCCCTGATGGTGCATCTGCGCAGTCATCCGTGTTTGTAGTACATTCGTCAATATCTAAATATCAACCAAAGGCAGAAGATGTAGGTCTGGGTAGATAAGTCTTAACTTTGTTCCACGTCGTTCCACCGACTTTATATTTTCAAAAGAAATGTGTGAACTCATTCTGGAAAATACAGAGTTGGCTTATTTCGCGAAGCTCTGCCTTTAACTATCAAAGTTTTTTCAAAAGAAAGTAAATGTCGAGTTTTCCAGAAAAAACTAATCATTTTATATATCGCCATGTAAACGTAAGCTATTGCACTCACTCACTGTAAAACATGATTAAATAGGAAATATGTAAGTACAACCATTTAAATCATTTGCTCAGAATAATCTGGTCAAATTTAACGAGTCCACATCAGATCTCATTGAATAGGATATCTCTCAGATATCTGACCAAGAAATTATCTCATTGCCATAAAAAGTCTCATTTATCGGAGTGCATACATACCATTACAATTAAATCCATCTCCAGTGAACCCAACATTACAGGCACACTGGAAGGATCCTGGTACATTGGTACAGGTGGCAAAGACATGACATGGGCTTGCTGCGCATTCATTGATATCTATGTAGCACATAAGATAATATTTTAAAATACATAATACACAACAATATAAACGGTAACATTTTATAACAAGTAACATATAAACAAGCTGCCTAATATTGAAGTAATTATGGCATTATATACCTGCGCACTGCAGTCCATTTCCTCTGTAACCATCGTTGCAAGTACAATAAAATGCGCCGATTGTATTGGTACACGAAGCATCGGTGTGACATGGGTTTGTCAAACATTCGTCAATATCTAGGAAATTAAAAATACAATTCAAAATTTAAGCCTTGCTTTCGCAATACGTTTGCTCTTATTTTCGTTTTGGTTCTTACTGTTGTGCGTTGTGTTGTGTTGTGTTGTGTTGTGTTGTATTGCGTTGCGTTGTGTTCTGTTCTGTTCTGTCCTGTTCAGCTCGGTGGTTTAACTCTTTTGTTCTGCTATGTTCTCTTAATTATGTTCAGTTAGGTTATTTATGTTATTCTACGTAACAGTACCAGCGCAGGACTGTCCATTTCCACTAAAACCAGATTTGCAATAACATCTGTGGCTTCCATCTCTATTTTCGCATGTAGCGTTCACGTGACAAGGATTATCTTGGCATTCATCCCTATCTACATTGAAGAAAAGTTGAATTATAAATCATTCAAGAACTGCAATATTTCATATAACTAAGATCCAGTTACAGTTTTCGTATAGTATTATTTTAAGAGAAAGACCTATACAAAAATTTGCCATACCTAAATATAATAGTCATACAAACCTGCGCAGTTAATACCATCGCCGACATAACCTTCACGACAAACACACTCAAACGATCCGTCCGTGTTTGTACAATTAGCGTTCGTGTGACAAGCAGTACCAGTAAGACATTCGTTGATGTCTAAAATAAATATACGCAGACAAAAAGTTAATCCGCACTTTAAAACTAATTTCCTGTCATCTACATGTAAATTCATGGTGGATGCAATTATATGGTCTTCGACTATTACTAGGATTATCAACTAAAGCTCAACTAGTAACCCATCTGTACTATTGGAGAGGCCACTGCAACAGGGCAAATGACCTGCAGATACTCTTCGACATCTTATAAACTGCCCCGCCTGAATAGATCGTTCTCCTACTCTGATACTTTCACCTTGTAGAGACACCGAGTTCATCTTTGAGGAACTACCAAGTCTACCACCTGCTATGGTTATTATAAACAGCAGTGGCTGATGCGTCTTAACTCGGCAGTAATCCATGCATGACGGGGTTTTTCCTGACCTCACGAGGGTATAAACACTGCGTTCCAGGTGACCGCAAAGTTTGAATGTTTCCAAATTTTATTAAAGAATTGATTACCTAAACAAATGCTCTTTTATTCATCCAGTCATATTATAGATAACATTAAAATTCTAAAGAGGTTTCACCTCTTCCCTGTGGATACGCATGAGAAACGTTGAACTGGAGCCGCTGTACTTACCTGCACACTGTACTCCATTTCCTGTATATCCAACGTTACATTGACACTGATATGATCCTGGGATGTTCAAACAGTTAGCGTTTTGATGGCAATTATTCAATGCTGGATTAGCACATTCGTCAATGTCTGAAAATATAAACATATACATTGGTTCATATAGATTTGACACTACACCGAAGGTTAATAAGGCTGCATCTATTATTCTTATACAACGTGTTTTGTTATTGGTTTAAGCCGATGGCAAAGAAAGATTCTAGGATGGTCAGAAAATGTTTGTAAATTAAGGTTGCGTAGGCTCTCAAAGCAATGAAAAATATCTGTTGGATTTGGCAAGGTGCAGAATTTGGAATTAGAAAAATAATTGGCAACCGTCGCAACTCAGGTAAAACCAAATAAGTGTGCATCATAAATAAGTACCAAACTTACCAGTACATAAAAATCCTGAGCCCGAATAACCCGAATTGCACTGGCATAGGAAAGATCCAACAGTATTTGTACATTGAGCATTAGCATGACATGGATCACCGTTACATTCATTGATATCTGAGAATAAAAACAAACACAATAAGACAGAATAATGACACAGTTTATGAGGGCAACAAAATGTTTTAGGGAACCTTTCTGTTTTGTCTGTTCTTGCATCTTCGGCGGTCTCGAAACACGAAGGTGCGAATCCTGCTCAAGGCAACGAATTTTTCGTTGTACTCTGCAGTTTCAGAATAATATTAACCAATGTTACAGACCACAAAATCTCGCGTCCGTAACTATCTACATTCGTTTGAAACATGTCACTTTCTCTTTACATCAAAATACGTTTCAATGTAAAAATGTTTTCTTTAACATCACCAAATGGTTCAATGTTTTTAATAAATCCTTTTTCTATCACTGTATATGTACGACAATAAATCTGGCAAGAACAACAACCAATTAGCTTTAGATCTAGAAATCCTTGAAAGCCGCTACTGTCTTAACTCGTCTTCGACCATCTTAAATTGCCTTAAATATCTTAAGTCGCCTTAAATCGTAACGACGTTGGTGGAAGTTTTAAATCACCTTAAGTCATCTGCAAATCGCCTAAACTCGCCTTAAATCGGTTTATCTCACAGATAGTTAAGACAAATTTACCCTACGAGCAGAGCCTGGCATGTTACCATGTCAGGATGGACTATTCAAACTTACCAACACAATTGAAACCATTTCCGGAATAACCCACTGTACATGCACATATAAAGCTTCCGGGAGTATTTTGACATACAGCATTAGCATGACATGGATTAGTCAGGCATTCATTAACATCTGAAAAATAGATACCACAGAATGATGTCAGCATTTATTTACTTAAACCACGTAGAGTAACAAGCAAAAAGCATATTAAACGTGGTTGCAATGAACGAATAGATATTAAGATTTGAACGATTGTTCTTCTCACAGAATAGTTGGAAAACTTGCACATTTTATTGTAGAAGATTATAGAATATTGTTAAATCGATCATATATAAGTAAACTTATCACAAGTGACGAATTAAACATATATAGGCAGTCAACAGAAATGGTAACTTCTACTCAAGTGTCCAGCAATTTTGTAGAATAGCTCGCCTCGTTAGTTTGCAATGCACAAGCAAGTAATTGTAATAGAGTCATAAGAGCAGTCTTCATGGGGATGTGAGCTTATGGACTTCTGAATAAAATTGTCGAGTTATATCAGTTCAAATAAAACTATCTAAAAACAATCAAAATTTGTTATCAAACATTTTGTAGTCATAACGAGGCACTTACCTACACAGGCAAAACCGTCCCCAGTGTAGCCAGTTTTACACTGGCAAGTGAAAGATCCAACCGTGTCGGTGCAGTTTGCGTTTGTGTGGCAAGGAGAGGATACTACGCATTCGTTGATGTCTAAAATATTTATAGAAATATATCATAATAAGTATCATAATAGAAGCAGATTATTATAAGAAATCCTGCTTAGCGGGCTTGTTCTCGTATATCGGAAGTTATTGGTTACAGAACATTATTTGCTTTGGACTGAATTGCAATAACCCGGCGGTTTCATCCCAGAACTACTTTTGATGACTATCGCCCGTGAGTCGTTAAGTAAAATATTAACGGAATACGTACTTTGACAGTTAAAGCCATTCCCCGAGAATCCTGTTCTACATGCACAACCGAAAGAACCTTTGGTGTTGGTGCAGATACCATTGGGAGAACATGGGTTTGTCAAACATTCATTAATATCTAAAAACAATATAATCATAAATCAGATTTAGCTACAATGTGTGTAGTTGTGCAATTAATGTCCACATGCATTCGGTATTTATAACCTGCCCTGACATTATTTCCTCCCCCCCCCCCTCGCTCGCCTCAATGTAACACTCTGGTGAGTAATAATTAAACATTTGATGTTGGAGCAAAACACAGACGAAATCAAAATACACGTTTGTTTCTAATATCATACACTCGAAGTGTTTAAGATAGTAATTTTTAATTAAAAAAGTGAAGTTGGCTTGATGTAATTTCTTCTCTCATTTTTCGCTGTTTCAAATCACTCTAATAAACTGCAATGCATTTCATGGAAAATCTCCATGCACAGTACTTCGCAAACAGCAAATAAAAATGAGACAGTTCGTTCATTTTTGTTCTCAAACTAAGCAGATTATTTCCGTGTCTTTCCACATTACAAGACAGCAGTGGATTGAGAGAGATACAATTCGCTGGAAAATGTAGGCAGACTTCGACGTTTCAAGCGAAGGCCCTTCGTCGGGAAGTTAGAAATTAGATTAGAAATTTATTATCTTTCCCACAGAGGAACTTTTCAAAGATAATTACAAAAGAAATGCAATAATTTACATAAATATAAATATATATATATATATATATATATATATATATATATATATATATATATATATATATATATATATATATATATATATATATATATATATATACAGGAATATAAGTACCTAATTACTATTTTATAGACATACACATTACTATAATGAGTTTAAAGGTTTAAAAGTTTAAATAGCTAAGAAGTCGCTGAGAAGTTTGTTTCGAAGGCTTCTCTTAAAACTTACAACATTTGGACAAAGTTTAAACTTAGACTCCAGAGAGTTCCACAAGCTTACAGTTCTATAATAAAAAGTCCTTTGGCCAGTGGCACTTTTAAATAGTGGAATGTTCAATTTCTGTGAACTTCTCGTGGATCGCTGGCTAATGTCTCCACGCTTTACAAATTGTTCGGATAAATAATCTGGAGCACAACCAGTCATGCATTTAAATGTGGCGTTTCTCAAATACAACTCGCTAGCTACTGGCAGCCATTTCAATTCCTTTAGTGCTGGTGTGACATGGTCAAATTTCCTTATACCACAAACTATTCTGCAATAGGGTTTATTTAGGGTTTCGATAGGGTTTATTTAAATGGCAAAGGACCTTGGCGTGACTCTGGATGTTAATTTAACCTACAACCACCATATTAATAAGACCGTCTCCACGTGTATGTCCATACTGGGTCAAATTAATCGTGTGAAGCATGCCTTCGACAAATGTACTCTGATTACTATCATGAACAGTTTGGTTTTCAGCAGACTTTATTATTGTTCCAATGTATGGAGTAACACCTCAAAGTGTAACATCGAGAAACTGCAGTTAATTCAGAATTTCGCTTGCAGAATAGTTTGTGGTATAAGGAAATTTGACCATGTCACACCAGCACTAAAGGAATTGAAATGGCTGATAAAAGTTGATAAAAGTTATTAGATGTTAGCAACTTTCAGAAGAAGTGCCTTCGCACGAAATGTCGAAGTTTTGCTAATATTGTTTTCAGGAAGTTGTATCTCAATACGCAGTTGTCATGTTATCGTCGTTTCCTACACTGGCACAGACCTTCGAGATTATTTCCATGTTACCATCTAGTAATGACGTCATAAGTTGTATGGTATTGACGTTAGGAGTATGGTTTGGATTGTAATTTGAGTTTGCATAAAAACGATGGTAACATGGAACCCAATCCGGAAAACTAGACAAGAGTGAATCCAAAAGAATGTTTACTACTTACCAATGCAACTTGTTCTACCATCGCCAGTATGGCCAGCATTACAAGCACATGTGAATGAACCCGGAGTATTTGTACACGTGGCGTCCACGTGGCAGGAGTTGGATAACACGCATTCGTTAATATCTAAAAAACATAGATTATTTGTCAACCGCAATAACGATAGAAATAATGTAGTTATTGAATCGTGCTTTTAAAGTTTGGACAACGTACTACAGCGAAATCTTTTTGCACTATCCAGCCTATTTACGGATCAGTGGGTACATTACCTAAGCAGGTCCTGCCATCACCAGTGTAACCCGTGTTACATGTACATTGATATGAGCCAGGAGTATCGGTACATGTATCAAATTGACTGCAACCATGGGTTCCAAGCTGACACTCGTCAATGTCTGAAAAACACAATAAATCAGACTTTGGTTTTAAGAGTATATATACACATTAAAGTAGCATAAACAGGATGCTATTATTCTATTATTCATATACTATAATCCTGGACAAAAATCTGCGACACTTGCAATTAATTGACAAAATTTCGTAATATTATCGTAAATTTAGAAAAACCTCCCCCTTAACCCCACCATTCAATGTTGATTGCATTCGCAGAATACGGTCAAAAGTCACAGGTTGTTTTGGGGGGCGGAGGGGGCAAAGGAGTAAATTATTCCGGTCTAAGGGACCGGTCATTATTTATGGAAGGGGGGGAGGGAAAAATGAGGGGCGGCCATATGTATAAATAAATGACTAGAAGGGGGGGGGGTGCAATTAAATTTGAAGGAATTTGCTCAATAAGCATGGTATCCATTTGGTTGTAATTGCTTGACTAAATCATGGTCACTGATGTGAAATAATCTGGATTTATCTTGTCTTCTGAGTGCTGTATGCAAATCAGTCTTTACTGATTGCAGAGATAAATGGACAATGTATTATTTCATGAGATATCTTGACGTGGTTAAATACATTTAGGCAAGGTTAACGGCGAATGTATTATGCAGGCCACATCCACTGAGGGGAGTCTGTGACGTGCGCCTTGTGATCAGTGCTTCAGTCTGGGTATTCATTCTGCCATTGTATGCTTTGCCTAGCTGCACCAAGTTTAGCGCTTAGATACCTTTTCCCTACCCACCCACCCATGTTTATTCTGGAGGATTTTATCTGGTAGTATGTCATTTTATTTTATATAATTTTTAATCTCACATAAAATAGGATGTATAGACCACTATACACAGACCTGCCAAGGTTCCCGCATTTCGCGTGAAAGTTATCCATTCTGCTTTTATTCCCGCTGTCCCGCACGCATAACTAAAATGATCTTAAAGTTACGCATTTTTACCATTATATGATGCTATCCCACTTTTTGTACAATAACTCATTGGCAACGCTGTGTGCAAATGTAGAATTAGAGTTAACAATCGACCAACCAAATAAAGACGTTCAGACGCATTGTGGCCTGGCAACTGCCATGGTCACACATTTTTGTGGTCCTTGCAACGGCCATGGTCACAGATTTTTATCTTCCGAACTTGGCAGGTATATTAATACATTATATTTCGTTTCCACTGACTTGTCAGTGTGACTGGTGCCGGAGGTATGCCTTGGCAGAATGTCCAGAATTGTCATGGCTATCTCCTTTTGCTGCTAATATTACTGATTGTTACTCTCATTGCTACGCAGCTGCTATGGCAATACTTCGTGCCGTTAAACATGGTTACAATCGCCCAGACCAAATGGAAACCTGATTTTAGAGCTATATGAATATACCCCTCTTTTAATTATAATTTTCTGCTAATATATATTTTTGGTCGACGTTAATATCTTGTCAGCTCCATATTCTTATTTAATTAATAATTAACATTATAACGCCTGGGTATCCCCATTTGTCGAGTAAAAATGAAAATGGGGGGAGGGAGGGGGGCGGTGTTAAAGAAAAATATTCTAATATGTAGGGGGGTCATCATTAAATTTCTGCTCTTTTAAGGGGGGGGGGCTTTCAATTTTAAAAATTTAGGAAAGAAAAAATTCCCCTCCCCCCTTCCATAAATAATGACCGGCCCCTAGTAGTAAAAAAAGCCACAAAGGAACGTTTTAGCAGAGTTTTCACAGATGTCAGAAAAGAATACAATCGATCGCCGACGAATTACAACCAGTGTGAACCAGGCTTAAAACATGGCTGATAAATAATACATAACATATAACTTTAATGCCATTAAGTGATGATTTAGTCATCAGGGGGTTTGATTGTTTGCTTATTTTCAATGGTTGAAAATTGATCTATTATAACATTTAGATGGAAAGTGCCGAAGTGAATCAGTAAATTAAAGAAACAACCGTGACATTTATAGACCATGATTTTGTAGTCAACTCGTGAACAGACTACAGAGCGTTCCCGTTCGCAATTTGTCATTCTCTGACTACGAGATTGAATTGCTTTGCGCCCATGTATCACATGAGCCCATGCTTCACATCTGGACGAAACTTGAAACGAACAAGTACTCAGTAGAACGAATAATGAACTACACTTTCTTCCACAACACGAAATTTTTGCCGCAAGAGCCTACTTGCTGGTTATTTCAAGTTAGTGTAGCAAGCTATAATATAAAGTATACATACTAAGACAAACGAAGCCATTTCCAGAATATCCTTGATTACAGGCGCATTGGAAAGTGCCAGCAGTGTTGGAGCAAGTACCATCAGTATGGCATGGATTGGTTAGACATTCATTAATATCTGTAAGATAAAGAAAATAACCTTTAGTATATCATGAAAAAAGGCATCGGGGAGATGCTAAAGTAAAATACCATTCCGTTTCGCTTTTTGTTGAGAGAACGTAAAACAAACGTATACAAATAAGCAGATTATAATCATTTACAGCAGGGTGCGATCATTTTAGATTTTCAGTTGTCCACAATATAGTACTGCAATTTTTATTGCCGCGTACTTGACCTGGTACAAACCTGCAATTTAAAATGTACTCACTATTTATTAAGATAACTAACATTTCAAACAAATTTTTTTACAAGAACATATGTAAAGTGTAGAATATCTGTAGAATATCCAGTACTCTCATAGATCTTTGCATTACTAATTCGCCAGTTAATGTTGTGATTTCCGGTGTTCTACGTACATCTTTCAATAAGTGATCATTCACTAGTTTATATGGTCCGGAAGGCTCATTATACTAACGTAATGATGCCAGAACTGTCGAAGTTAGATCATTAAAAAACTTCAATAGAGAGAATTTTCTAAGAGATTTAGAACTAAAACAATGGAATAATGTACATTGTTCTGAAGATCCGAATGAGATGTGGACTACCTGGAAAAGCATGTTAATGGAACTATTAATAAGCACGCCCCATGTAGATCAAGGCGTATTGGTAAAAAGAGGTCCTCGTGGATTACAAATGATTTGAAACGTCAAATGTTTAAAAGAGACTATTTGAAAAAGAAAGTTATTTCTTCACAGGACCCCCATGCTTGGCATGAATATAAACAGTCTCGTAATCAAGTTAATAATGAAATTAAAAAAGCCAAGACATCATATTTTACCACAAACCTTGAGCTACATAAAGGCAATATGAGGAAGACATGGAAGCTAATTAATGAAGTTAGTTCAAAACATTCAAGCAAAACTAAAAAATTATCAGAAATTAGGTTGGGAGAGCAAGTTATTACCTCACCATCGAGATATCAGAAGCATTCAATAACTATTTCTCTACTGTTGGTAGCAATCTTGCTTCTGACATCGTTTTAACAGAAAATGGCCCAGAGTATTATGATCTCAAGCCAACTAATAGCATGTTTTCTTTGAAGACTCCCTCTGTTGATACAGTTTATAAGTTATTGACAAAAAATGGATGAAAAAAAATCAGTTGGCTTTGATAAGATACCCAGTAAATTACTTAGGATAGCTGATGATGTTGTTGCACCTTCCCTAACGGCAATATTTACAGCATCTATCAAACGGGAATATTTCCGCACGAATGGAAAGAGAGCAGGGTTTCACCAGTGTACAAAAGCGGTGTTAGGAATGATCCTAGACCTAGTAATTATCGCCCCATATCTGTCATTCCTGTCATTGCTAAAATTTTGGAGAAAATTGTTTATGAACAACTCTACGAATATTTGAATAATCATAATCTTTTGACCACCTGTCAATCGGGATTTCGATCGTTACATAGCACTCTAATGGATTAGCGAAGCCACAAATAGCTGGTCTGTGAACATTGACAATGGTCTGATTAATGGAGTTGTTTTCATAGATTTAAAGAAAGCATTCGACACCATTGATTATAATATTATTTAAAAAAAGTTGGAAAATTATGGAGTCGACTTGAATAGTCTTAAATGGTTTGAGTCGTATCTTACCAATAGAACTCAAAAATGCCATGTAAATGACCATTTGTCAAGTTCAAATCCAGTTACCTGTGGACTGTGGTGTTCCGCAGGGGAGCAATTTGGGACCATTGTTATTTCTCGTATATATTAATGACTTACCAAATTGTCTTACTTGTGCCATCCGGATGACACTAGAGAGCTTAAGATCTACGACACGGGCGGCTCAACGACGCGGTCTGAATTTCAGCTCAAGAACGAGCGTTAAGCAATTTCATTACTGTAATAAATGTTTGACGATTTTTCAAATAACATTATGAACTGCTAAGTTTGACTGATTTTTGAAAAAATTAAAAATTTTTTGTTTTGTTTTATATGATGCCTATGTTATCAAAATATACTCCTATGTTGCTTTCTCGTGATTTTATGCCTAAAATGTATTTATTTTAAGGGTTTTTTACTGGATGTTCACTCGTTGCTATGGAAACAGATTTGTTTACCATTTGTTTTTTGCCTATGAAAGCGAATTTATTTACAAAATTTTCGGTAAAAAGCGTGGGGTATTTAGGGAAGACTGGGCTCTAATCTAAGCTTTTCCCCAGGCCCCCTACGAAACGCGCAGACGAAAAAGGAAACATTCTTTCTAACATTGTGATCGAGAGTTATTTTGCGAAAATAAAATGGGAAAATTTGCTACACAGAAGCGTAAAAAACGCCAATTTTGTGCCAATCAACATACTAAACGTTCTCGTGTTGAATATGAGGGAGAGGGCGAGCCAGTAATGCAAGAAAATAACGAGGAAAGCGAGGTTTCTTTGAGTGCTGATGAGGGCAACGTGGGCGCTATTCCAGCTGGAATTTCAGTGTCCTACATGAAGCTTCAGCCTCGTGTTCGGCAGAATTCCAGTGAGAAAAGAACCCCTAAACCTTCAACAAAAAGTTCTCAAGGCACTTATGGATTCAGGCTTTGTGATATGGAACTTATTGGAAATGTTTTTTCCATATTTGTCAGCTTCCCAGAATGTATACAACACAATGGAAGAAAATAGTATCAAACGTAAAGATTGTGCTTCTAAACTCCACCTCACTTGCCGACACTGCAAATGGATGCATTTGTCTTGGATTTCAAAACGAAAAACAATTTAGAGTTTTGAAGTAAATTGACGATTTGTGTATGGAATGCGAATGATTGGCAATGGTCATGCTGGTGCGTCAAAGGTTTGCTCTGTCATGAACATGACACCACCACCTAGACCAAAGTCTTTCAAGAAGTCATCTTGTGTCATTGCTAAGCATGCAAAGACAGTTGCTAAGAAGAGCATGAAAGCAGCTGCAAAAGAAGTGTGTGTTTTGCAACAAAATGAAGATGTTGATGGAACAAATCCTGTAGACTGTGGTATTTGATGTGACGGTACCTGGCAACGAAGGGGACATTCATCATCTAACGGGTGTGTTACGGTTATGTCGATGGATACCGGGAAAGTTCTTGATGTTGAGACCCTGAGTCACTGACTACATTTTGCAAAAGAGGCAATCAGTGAACTTTTTCCAGTGAACTACTGGATATTACTCCTGGCAAGTATACAGAAGTGGCTTGTCAACTTGAAGACAAGTTGAGAGTTTCGTATGCAGAACACAAATCCACGCCCGAAGTTAAAAAGAGGCGTAAAGTGATGAGAGGACTGAAAAAACAAAAGTATGACAAAAACAAACAGGGGGAGGGAGTAAAGTATGGTGCTGGAGAGTTCTATTGACTTTTAGGGACATGAAGTGTTTTTGGTAGCCAATTACATAGTATGAAAAGTTTAAACTGTATTTTCTCCAATAAACGATTTTCACAAGGTTTGTAATCTGCCAACAATGATATCTCAAAAACAATTTAACAGATTTGGCTAAAATTTTCAGAGGATGTTTACTTCATCAAAAGCTATGCAATGAACTAGAATGAAGTCATTAGGTCAAATACTTTTTGTGCTATAAGCAAAAATTCATGCTGATCATGATTAAATTTCAGGCACACATATTGTTTCATTCAGAACTTAGAAACTACTTATCTGATTTAAAATCTTTTAGTTCATTGCATGGGTCTAGTAGTGCTTAATATTTTCCCAAAGTTTCGTAGACAAATCTTAAATTGCTTTCGAGTTATCATCGTTGGCGCAATTGTCCGCTGCAAGGCGTGTCGAGCTGTTATCTTGGTAACCATGGCAACAGCATATGTCAAACTCACATAAATGTAAATACTTTTCTATGGGCTTTCATAATATACCATTTAAACTTTATTTCTAGTTTTAAATATAAAAAAAAATATTTTGAGGGTCATTCCACCTTGAACGCAATAAGCTTTTACGTTGCTTCAAAGACGTGATAATGCTTAGTTTAACGTTGTGCTGAGCTTGACAACGCCGTTGAGAATACCCCTGGGACCACGAATTATTCACAGTTTTGTCTTGCATGACAAATTTCTTTCTTTCGCAAGCGCGTCGTTAAGCCTGCCGCGTCGTAGATCTTAAGTTCGCTATTAAGCACTAGTTACGCGGCAAATTCTATGGACAAGCTCCAAAGTGTCGTAAACTCTGAATTGGAAAACCTTCACAAATGGCTGAACACAAATAAACTAAGCCTAAATATTGTTAAAACAGAGTTTATCATAATTGGATCTCGACAAAGAATGAGTGCTATGGATGACAGAATAACGGTTGAAATCAATGATTGTGAGGTTGAAAAAGTCGATTCAGTCAAATCTCTGGGGGTATATATTGATAAACATCTAAATTGGTCAACACATATTTATCTAAGAAAATTGCTTCGGCAATTGGCGTTTTAAAGTGTATTAGACCATATGTAACAACTGACGCGGACATTCATATATACCGAGCGTTGATAAAACCACATTTCGACTATTGTTGCTCGGTCTGGGATGGTCTAGGTCAAATACTAAGTTCCAAAATACAAAAGCTGCAGAATAGACCAGCAAGGATTGTTATGCAAGCGAGTTATAATGCCAGTGCGGGTGCGCTCTTTGATGTGCTGCACTGGGATAATCTCTCTTTGCGTAGGAAAAAATTCAAGGCTAATTTAATGTTTAAAATTCTTAATGGGAAAGCCCCCCTTATTTGCAGGAACTTTCTCTGTTCGTGGCATTGGGTATAATATTAGAAACTCTGAAATGAGATTAAATGTCCCCAAGCCACGGACAGATTATATGAAAAAAAGTTTTGTTATAGTGGGGCTGTATTGTTTAATAGTCTCCCGCAAGATATAAGAAAATGCCAATCGTTATCACAGTTTAAGAAGGCAATTAATAAATATTACGTTAATCTTAATAAGTGATGGTGTATGCCATAATAGACCTTACAATGAGCTCACGCATTTGGGGAAGAGCTTGAAATAAGCAGCTCTACTTAGTAGGCGGAATAATGAATTCCAGTTCTTTTCACTATAGTCACAGCCACAGTATTTTTGTAGCGCGTGAATAGTGCAGGGTGTGTACATTCAAAATGGTTTAATAATTCTTACCAGAACAACTCAATCCGCTTCCTGAATATCCAGTATTACATGAACAGTCAAATGAGCCAGGTATGTTGGTACATCTAGCATTGTGATTACATGGTGCTTGCAAACATTCATTGATATCTGTATAACATAGAGCATTACAATATTTAGCAACATGCGTAAATATTTAAATCATGTCGAGTTTTCCACGATCACGAAGCACATAATACGCATGTTCGTGAGCTTTATTTCCAGCTACCTGGAAAGTATAGAAAGAACTATCTGATCGAAGCCTGACCATTGGCTATCTACAATGGCACCCAACACTCAACATAATACAATACTTCATTTCTTGATAATAGGGAGTTTACATATGCAAGACGGCAACGTCAGGACGACGGCTATCAATACCATGTCATTAATCCTATAGCACAAAAGAAATAAATAATTAAAAGTATAGCAGGGGTTTCAGACGTCGTCCAGGCTCAGTTGACGACGGCAAAATGCATATTTTCACATCTTGTAAAGTACGCCAGCATTTCAAGCCGTGGCAGGTAATTTTTCTAGTAGAGTTGATCAAAATTGCTCTGAAGGTTAAAGCTCTGTTTTACTCGTTCGAAACTGTATTAAATTCCTACGAAAGTAAATACAAGACAATATTTCCATACAATCATTTATTTCAAACAGTTTGTTTAGTCGTTGTCCTGACGCCGCCGTCTCATATGCGTAAACTCCTTAATAAGAATAGTAGTAAATATAGAAAAGGTTCCGTTCACATGAAATGTGGTCGGTGCTCAAATTTTCACGATTTCAATTTGTACGTTCGCATGCGACGTATGAAAGCAGACGAGAGAAATCCTGAAAAAAAGCTGATGGTGTACAAACTCCGTAATACTGAACTTACCAACGCAATTGAGACCATTTCCAGAATAGCCTGCCTGACAACTGCACTGATATGAACCAATTGTATTTACGCAGTTTGCCAGAGAGTTGCAAGGTCTTGTTATACTACATTCATTGATATCTGAAATTAATTTTAAATATTAATAATTTATTAATTTATATTTCGCATTTATTAATCATCAGGGTCGTAGCTAGCATGTATAGTTGGGGTAGGCTAAAAATTTCCGAATGACGAAAAAAATTTCCGAATATTTCATGGCATACGAAGCCACGAAGGTGTTTGCTATCCGGAAAATGAAGACGCAATATTACAGTAGCATGCAGTGCCGTAGAAACCTCTTTATCAATTGTCAGTATTTTAATGGTATATTATTTAGATGATGATTAGATACATTTCATGGATAGCTTTATTGAAAGGGTGCAAGTGTTTCGAAGTTAATACGATATTGGACAGGGCGCCAATTTCGACTTTGCAGCAAGGGTATGGAGCGTTTGAACTTATTCCCCAGGGACCAACTCAACAAAAGCAATGGCGGCCATGTGGGTGTTCCAGACAAAAGAGTCTAATTAAAATTATTTTGAATACTGACTGTGACGTCATGTGCAAACGTTCTATAACTCGATAGTACTTCGATTCCTCAAATACAAGACGAGTCTACTCAGCTGACAATTAGTAATCTTTACAACAAACTGTTGCAATAACCAGAGGGACATGAAAGCATGTATCATGAGCATGTTTAATTCATCTTATACACCATGATTTCAAATTTTTACATCTTAGAAAGTGACTGTTCTTCTCATATGCATGCATCTGACATTCGCAAGCCAGGTAATATTCTCTTGAATTTGTTATAACATACATTGATGCAAATGAAAAGATATTTTAACAAAAGTGTCATCGATAAGGTGATCAAAATGCTCAATGTTTTGAAAATTCTCGCTGTTCTACATTCCACTCAGTCTATTGTTCTTGGCATTCTCCCAAGGACTTATTCTGATCAGTACTGAAAAATTCAAATAACTATACCATGTAAAAATTTAGATGAAGAGAAAAGTTTCGTAATTTTCGATCCGTACGTGAAAAACATTAATTGCAATTATTGGTTGTTTCAATTGAATTACTTACCATTACATATAAGTCCATTTCCATCAAAGCCAGAATTACAACGACACAGGAATGATCCAGGGCTGTTCGTACAGCTTCCAAAAACGTTGCATGGTTGGGTCGGGCATTCATTGATATCTGAAACAACAAGACGACATTATACAAACCAAAATAAAAAAGAATGCACCATAACTAATCCCAGATATTGAACTAAAAAGAATACAAAATCTTTGAGCTGTTTTTCGACTTTATCTCAAACTCCTGTTCAGATCAACAGACAATTATAGAATATCTACATGTCATAGAGAATGCTCGTTGAATTCAATTTTACTGATTTGCGAGACGCTTTCTATTTGGAACACTTATCATATTACAAAACACTGGAATGTGTTTTAAAGCGTTTCATACGGAAATGATATGAATCCTAGCAGGAGTAATTGCGACTAATATGTCTATGGATATACTTTATGAAAATACAGTAGTACTGATGGATTTTAATTTCCCCCAGACTAGTGTAAATTACTGCAATTGAACATACCGACGCATTGTTGACCATTTCCAACATATCCCGTATTACAAGTACATATGAACGAGCCTATTGTGTTCTCGCACGTGGCCTGAGAATGACATGAGCTTGCCCGTTTACATTCATCAATGTCTGAAACAATATTATACAAAAATATTACAAAAATATTTCATCATGTAATATTATTTAATATAACCATAGTTCATCCAGTTAGCAATAAGAGTAGCAACACATATACTGTTAAGTGCATTTATGTTACATGTACATTTTTTTGTATATTAAGTATTATGTCGATCAGATGTCGGATCAGTTGTAATCCTGTGATGTCAAAATACTGTACCTGCACAGTTAAATCCATCACCAAAGAATCCTGTATTACAAGTGCACAGGAAGGAGCCAATCGTGTCTGTACATTGTGCGTTGGAATCACAAGGATTAGTAAGACATTCGTTTATATCTAAGAAAATAATTCAAATTGTTTTCGTTCAAAACTTTCACCTTTGCTCATATTAGTTTCAAAATCAAAACCTGTAGAGGTTCTGATCATTAAAATTATGGAGTCTGATCATTACAACATTAAAAAATAAAACGTCATTGGTACTCTAACTTTGCAGTCTTTCGAACCTATAATACCTCGATTAGAGTTAAGATTATTTCCTGCCTAATTATTTTCGTTATTTGCAGCGGCAAAAGCGTACTGCTGGAAATATTAGTTTGCAAACTTTTTTTAACTCATATTTAATGCTAATTTGTTCTTTTGAAAGGATGTCTGCTTTAAATAAAGTTAAAAAGGCATTGTAACTTACAACTTAGGCCTGTTTTAAACGTCGCGCTTCTCATGTGCCGAACGCATTAAAAACAATAGATAATCAGCTGAAATGCCTCATCATCTATTGTTTCTAATGCGTTCGGCACATGAGAAGCGCGACGTTTGAAACAGGATTTAGCTATTTAGTTCGTGAATTATATCGCATAGAGATTTTAAGAAAATATTAGGAGAGATTTTAGGAAAATATTGGGGAAGGGTCGTCCTCATGCATCTAATATCCACTGTTGAGTATTGTTATTTTATTTATCGTTGAAAAGGTCTACAACCAGGAATGTGCGTTGATTTAACCCAGAATTTGAATTAAGATGTACAGGATGTCTCAAAAAAACGCAATGGAAATTCAGCAGGCTGTCGTGCATCATAAACGTGGCTAAACAATTCAATTTTTACATAGGACGAAAGAACAGTTATTTAGCTTTTCAATGATACTCTTTTTAAACCGTAACGATGAGAAATGGCCACATACTCGTCAAATAAAAATTGCCGATCGAAATCACATTCTTCCACCGTTGGGAATTGCATGGAAAACGAAACGTATAGGGAGGAGGAATTCCCAAGAGGGAAATAAAATTGAATGTTAATTATCTAAAATGAGCTCAACTCGTTAATCTTCGTCTTATAGCACAGTTAAGTTAAACATGGTTCAATTAAACCCTGAACAGAGAACATTCGTAATCAAAACGTTTTACGAAACAAATAGCTTGCAGCAGACTCGCGTTGCTTTTGGATTGATTAACTTTATAATTAATGTATTTTCAATTCCTAAAAGTGGAAGAATGTGATTTCGACCGGGAATTTTTATTTGACGAGTATGTGACAATTTCTCATCGTTACGATTTAAAATAGGTATCATAGAAAAGCTAAATAACAGCTCTTTCGTCTGATGTAAACATTGAATTGCTTAGCTTAATTAAGTTTATGACGCACGACAGCCTGTTGAATGTCCGTTGCGTTTTTTTGAGACAACCTGTAGAACCATGCACCTGGTCAGACTTAAACCAATGGTTTACCACCATCTGATTCTTAAAATTAACAAGCTGAGTTTAGTTAGTGTAGTTTTAGACTGCAGATACTGCTAAACTTTGCAATATTTAGCTTAGTTTACTTTCTCTTCTCGGCAGATTGGATGGTTTTGTTCATATTTCCATTCATTTAATCATATGAATATTAATCAGGGTGGAGGCTAAGATTTCAAGACATTTTTCAATAAATTATAAAAATATACAATAAACATAGAAAGTGTGCCACTACTTACTGGCACAAACCCTTCCGTTTCCAGTGTAACCAGTGTTACAGGTACAATTGAATGAACCAATAGTATTTTCGCAAGTAGCTCGACCAGCAGCGCACGGGCTCTGTGCACATTCATTAATGTCTAAAGAAAAGATCTGTAATTTAAATATTATCTTCATTAGAATGAATTAAGGTTACAGAACACCTTTGAGTGCCAATTTTGCCTAAAATTTTTTTAGTGGTTTCCATGAAAGCATTAGACTAGTTCTACTATCTGACCAAGTTTGAACGAAAAATGTTGAAAACTGCCGATAGAGTTATTTAATAAAATACATTTCGCTGCAATAAGTAAAAGATTGAAAATGTAATATGCAAATTCAATTTTCTCCCGAAGAATTTTACGGCAATTACCGATTTTCAAACGAGTTATTCTCCTGCGGGTTTTAATGAATTTTTCTCAAATTTTCACAGGACATATAGCTAAAGACGTCAGTTTCAAAATCGTGCTCGGCTTTTTTCTAATTTTGGATATTTTATAAAGAGTGAATCACACAAACGATTCAGAAATATATTGCAGTCGTCAAAGAAATCGCCAAATCAGCGGAATATATGACGAAATAAATAAAAATTTCCGAACACAATCTTTTAGAACAACTATTTTACTGTATAAAAATGATATTTTCATAAATATATCTTAAAACCAAAAGGAACACAACTCAAAAGCGTAAAGGTACGGCGATTTAAGATTTTCCTGAATAATTCTTACATTATTTTATTGTTTGGCAATTTTACAACTTTGCTATATTGTGCATGAACTGGAGAACATTTGGTGAAAATTTGATGAAAATCGGACTGATATTGAGCGCGCAGTAGCAATTTTCCGCAAAACGCCAAAAAGGGTGTTCTGCATGTAAACTTAATATACATATCAGTAAAGATCACTGAATAGCCAAATTACCGTTAGTATCTGCCTAAACATAACATAACATCTGATTTTATAAAGATTTGACAAAGTAGTTGAATAGCACCGAGACCGTTCTTCACAATTGTCGCAATTAACGATAACAATTTTTTTTAAATGCAAATAAATGATTACAGACCTGAGCAAAAGAATCCATTTCCAGTGAAGCCAGATCTACAAGCACATAGATATGATCCAAATGTATTGGTACAGGTAGCGTGAACGCTGCAAGGGTTAGCCAAACATTCGTTTATATCTACAATGAGAAAGACGGAAATTCCTCCTTATTGATATTGTACAATCTTGTACACCATAAAAACTATATTGAAGTAGAACTGCACATTGCTCAATTTTACATTGCAAATTCTTTTAAAAATGTAACACTCTCGACAACTTGATATGAACCACTACTCAGTAGAAGAAATAATGAACTCCAGTTTCTTTTATAATCCGAACATTTTTGGGGTAAAGTTTAATAAGTAGATTTATCGCGTGTCAATTAATATAACAAGCTTTTGGTTTAGATAAAACATGAATGATAATTCACCGTCACAGACAAGACTGCCATCCCCAGAGAAACCATCATTGCAAGTGCAGAAATATGATCCTTGTGTGTTTGTACAGGTAGCTCGAACATGGCATGGGTTAGATGTGGTACATTCATTTATATCTAAAAATTTAAGCAAGAAATAAGTAAAGTTTCACAACAGTCTTGTGCTAGATAGCGATTGTCATTCCCATGTCAAATGACTTGTGATAGTTACTCGTGATTTATATTATGCAATAATTATCTTATCTTTTTTCATTATACCAAAAATGCTTTTAGCGTACACAAGTTTCCACAAACATGAATAAAAAGATAGAACAAAGACCGAGATTCCAGATCATACATCTTGATTGACTATGGGAGTTTTCATCATCTCAATAATCATGATAACCTCAAAAAAGGATTGATGCATTTGCTTACCCGCACAGTTGAAACCATTTCCAGAATATCCTTGGTTACATGTACAAGTGTAAGAGCCAATCGTATCCGTGCAAGTTGCTTGAGCGTGACATGGATTATTCCTGCATTCATTTATATCTACACAAATGAAATCGCAGCAACAAATTTTAATACAATTTCGATTGAGTACTTTATAATGATGTCTGTCCCCCTTTCACCCATGTTTAATTATATAAGAAAGATGTATAAAAACAAAAACAACTGGTCAACTGTCAATGAATATTTAATCATGAATATTTGATTAATACAACAAGTCAATAGATGAGCGAAAAGACAAAATCACACGCTGTAATGGTGGCATTCACTTCAAGACCTGAGAAACGTAATAAATCACGTTTGACAGGCACTAGCTTTTATACTAGACTGTACCTATTCTTGGATTGCACGTGACGTCATGCAGGCCATGTTGGAGGAACTTTGATACCATAATCCCATTAGCAGGTATTTTAATTAGCCTAAAGCGTGTTTTATCCAACATGGCCGCCACTGGTTTTGTCTCTCAAGGGATTGATAGCAACCCCCCATGGACAAATACCTGAGTATCTAACGCAATTTGATTGGTTGCTTATCTCCGGATGCACTATTCACCTCTGGGGCAAAATAAAATGCTTCATGTTTCGTTCCGGTCATAGACGAGCAAATATTTAGCTTTACTGTAAACGAAACTGTGGTTCCGCTAAGCACAAAGAAAGCCTCAAAGTTTTGTTTGTGTGGAAGTAATTTTTACTGTTTCTAATTACTAAAATTACTAAAATTAGTAAATACTGTTTTGTTTTCAACAATACAAATTGTTTTCACACTATTTTCGTTGTTTTTTGCTCATTATTCTTTTCTTATTGTCATTTTTGTTTTGTTATGGTATATGCTAAAAGTGACGTCAGTGTCGGTGAATCTAACGCTTCGCGTCCTGGTGAATATCCTTGCACCGTTCAGTGTCGGTGAAAAATTGTTAGCTATTGTATCTTAAGTTAATTAAATCACTCTGGCCGCCTCTTATTACGCTTTTCTCGCCCGGTTTGCAAACAAAGAATGGCGAACAAGCGTGGTTGCGTGGCATCTCTGCATGAAGATACAAATGGAAAATGTTGACTTACTGACGCAAGTGAATCCATTCCCCGCAAATCCAGAGTTACATTGACACAAGAAAGAGCCACGCGTGTTTGTACATTGAGCATTTGTGTCACAAGGAGTAGTAAGACATTCATTGATATCTAAAAAGAAAGTGAAATGTAAAGATAAAATAGTGAACACTTCCAACAAAAACTAAAAGTAATTTGTAATTACAACTTAAAAACACTTCATACTATGAACCCTGTATTAAGACAGGGGTCTTCCATAAACATTTCCTTGCATGAAAGAAAAACAAGCGGTATTGATTTTTTTTATTAAATGCCCTGAAACAGTTCATTGTTACTGCAGCAAATTGAGAGAGATACAACTACCTGAAAACTATAAGCAGAACTTCGATGTTTCGAGCGAAGACGCTTCGTTGAGAAGTTAGTAGCATGGATAGGAAAAATACCATGAGCTTTTATACTAGTAAACTACTAAATATGAAAGCGATCATGCTGCACGTGACAAAAAAAACAATCAGATGAATTTAGTCCAAACAAACTGTAGACAAATATTTAAATTACATTACAAAATATATTAATACAAATATACGGAAAACTGCAAATGATATATGAAACAAGTCTGGAATAAGGTGATATTTATTGTGACGTGATCACTTTTATATTGCCTAGTATAAAAGCACATGTAATTTTCCCGATCAACACTCTAACTTCCTGAAGAAGAGCCTTCGCTCGAAACGTCGAAGTTGTGATCAAATTGTAACCCTCTCAATTCTCACGCAGCTGCCTTTTGACATCGCTACTATAACACTGGCACAGACCTTCAAGATTACGTCACTCGTGCACTTTACTGCATTTCAACCAAACAAATAAACTTTTCTCTCTATGAAGCTCTTCTCTCCAACATTAAAATCTCCTTAAGCCCCGAGTAAATATCTTCTGACTAACTGGGGATTACCGCTGTTCCTTATTCGTCAATTTCTTCGCATGTGAAACAAAACAACAACTTACCAGAACAAGTAAGTCCATTTCCAGTGAAACCAACGTTACAGGTACATGTAAATGAACCAGGGGTGTCTTGGCAAGTTGCATCTGGACTACAAGGACTCAACGTTACACATTCATTGATATCTGAAATTATAACAAACTCATGTCAATTCTGACATTAACCTACATCATTTTTCATGAAGTATCACTATCATCAGAAAGCACTAATTCTAATTAAAATAATGTTTTTACATTAAAATAATGCACTTAATGTTTTAAGTATTTACCAGGCTTACAATTTATTTTCAAATTTAATATATTTCCAAAGTTTTCAATTTCCTGGACAACATTAAAATCTCTCCGCATTAATTAACTGTGGCCATGATTCTGCCTGATTCGGGAAAGAGAACTTACATTCACATTATTCAGCTCACTTGTCATGACACATTGCACAAGATATTGCGCTGACTAATATTACCTATAGTTAGACAAGACTAATTTACCTTTACAACTGTGACATTACTTTCCTAACTACTATATTGTTTATCCTATATGTATATCTTAACTAAGACTCTTAAATCTACCAAGAGCGCATAGTTCAATGAGCCAGATATGCCGTAGCCAAAGATTGGAATTCAGCTTCTGTGCTAGTTCCCATGCACAATGAGTTCCCGTCAAGAAATCAATAGTTGTCAGTAGTAACTCTTATAGTGTAACTACTGTTCATCCTGTCAAGATCAGCTACGTTCGCAGCTAAAGAGGACCTTTCAAAAGTTATTATTCAATTAATTAGTATTTATAAAGTTATATACACATGGTCTACAAGTATTTTTACGAGTTGTGATTTGCTACTTACTCAAACAAGTAAGTCCATTTCCAGCATAGCCAGAGTTACAAGTGCACGTGAATGAACCAGGAGTATTCCCACACGCAGCATTTGGATCACAAGGATTGGTCAAACATTCGTTGATATCTGTTGACGATGAAATTAATTATATATTCTAAATTTCTTGTAAATTTTAAGTAATATTTCAAATCCGACCATGAAGGCTGGATTGCAAGTCCGCGCAACTTGATCAGGCGAAGCCGAGGACTGGATCAAAATGTGACAAATCTAGTCCAGTCCTTGTCCAGTCCGAATTGGAGGATTTGAAATGACATCTCAATGATCTCATACGAATAAATCACTACTTAATTACTTCTGATCCAGTCCAAGGATTGAATTAATTTTGATCCAGTCCTAGGACAGGTAAAATCTATTTCATCAGGTATCCAGTATTATCATGTGAGCAAAATAAAGCAATATGGTTGGCTAAGTTACTCGTAAATTATTAATGAGTTTGAGATGTATAAGTGAACTTGCAGGTACTATAGTGGTTGACATGGCTACGCCTCGTCGTCAGTGGTCAGAGTCACACACATTTATTCAACTGTGTACTGCACCGAAGAAATGAATAAACAAAAACTAAATTACAACCCCCTTTGACTAAAAGAATGCCATTATGCATTTCAGTCTATAATACTCTTTACAATAAAGCATGAAGAGTTTTTGCTTAAAAAACGTAATTCTGTACCCATACGGTATTTTTCTTTGAGCGGTTTATTTTATTATTATTTATTTCTTAGCTTTGCCAAAGATTAAACTATACAAGTCAACTATTAATTATGGCAGTGTGTTCTTAGTTACAGCTATATAATCATAAACTCCCTTTCCGATAATATCGAATTGCTCAAGAAGTTACGCGTGTTGAAGTTTATATTGGAACTCAATTTTCATAATACTTACCGACACAACTGAATCCATCGCCAGAATATCCAGAATTACATTGACATGTAAATGATCCAACAGTATTGGTACATGTTGCAGAATTATGACATGTGTTCGGATTCAAACATTCATTTATATCTATAAGAAATAGAAAAAAATGGATTTTTTACACATGCACGCAGTCCGGAAAAACGAGGAAAGGTTACATAAATTCATTATATAAACAAACAAACAAACAAACAAACAGACAGACAGACAGACAGACAGACAGACAGACAGACAGACAGACAGACAGACAGACAGACAGACAGACAGACAGAGAAGATTGACTACAGACATAATTGATTACCTTGACAGTGAGTTCCATTGCCAGCGAAACCAGTATTACAAGTACACGTGTATGAACCAGCAGGAGTGTTTGTACACGTGGCGAATTGATGACATGGATCATCATTGCATTCATTGATATCTATACAAGATGAACACGTGACACGATAAGTCAATACTTATACCTAGCTGCATATTGAGCATGGTTGCCTTATAAAATGTCATTTGATTTGCTTATATAGGGTGGCAATAAAACGCCAATGAAATATAGACATAAAACAGTATCTAATTTTGAACAGAAACCTCTCCCCATTACCCCATGCATCCCCATCGTAGCAAGGTACAATGGGTTCCCTAATTTAAATGCAAACATTTAAGTGTACTCGGACTTTACATACAGATTGAAGTTCTTGTAATAAATCAACACTAGGCTTACCGTTACACGTTGCTAAACCGTTGCCACTGTACCCAGTGTTGCAGGTACAGGTAAAACCACCAACTGTATTTGTACAGAATGCATTTGCATGGCAAGGGTTACTTGTGCATTCTCCAATATCTGGAAAGAATTATAACGAAGTATAATAAAACATAAGTAATTTCAATTAGAAGAAAGATATGTTGAGTCTGCTATACATTCAGGTTTAAAGTGAAGTTGCATCGTTATCTTTCGCGCACGAATATATTTATCTTTAATCATGTCCCTAACCCTGAAAGCATCATAAGCGAAACATAACTTTGGCACCAAAATCAGTTATTCGCAATAATTGATATTCTATGTCCCAATTTTGGTGCAATGCATAATATTAAATCGGGCAAGGAAGAATGAAAAAGTGGATTTTCTCAGATAATTTTCTGATTCTGGCTTTACAAGTACTCTTAACCGTATTCATTGAATTCGTTGCAAACAAACGACCGTCTCTCTTATGTTCTCATAAAAACCCAATTTAAAATTTTTTATTTATTTTTAATTTTTAAATTTTTCATTTATTTCTAGCTCAGATTCCTGATTCCACAATGGCCATGAACTAAACACAATTTATAGCTTTGATTTTAAGCGTTTGCCAGAGGCAGAACATTAAACTTTGTTGCATTTCACGATAGCTTCAATCTAAAACATAACGCAATTTCACTGATGTATACACTGATGATCCACTTACCGGTACAGGTAACCCCGTCTCCATTGAAACCTGCTATACATTGACACGTGAAAGATCCAGGTGTGTTAGTACATGTTGCCAACGTGGGGTGACAATTGTGAGTTCCAGCTGTACATTCATTGATATCTATGCAAGAACAGCAATATAATTTAACCACAGGTTATCCCAATGAGATATAAAGGGATTGTGAGAAATTATGTAGGATCTTTGCATCTTTTTTGTTCATGCACAATCCAAATGGACATCTAAAATTTGTTTTATACAAGCACAGAATGAAATCATGCCACTGCCATATTGCTGACCAGTCACATTAAGCTGAGGTAAAATAGCATGGCTAAAAACGCGTGATGGATGTTAGCCTGATAGGTAGATTTTTACAAGTTGCTACATCAGGATGTTGGCGACTTAACCCTGAAGGTAAATAAATTCCAATTTTAAGCAGAACTCTATAGAGAAAACAAAAAATACTGTATAAGAATAAAAACATTTTAAGAAGTATCGAGGAAAATGACCTACCAACACACTGACGTCCATTTCCAGTGTATCCAGTGTTACAAGCACAGGTATATGATCCTTGAGTATTAGTACACGTTGCAATACCCCCAGCACAGTCGTCAAGATCATTTAAGCAGTCATCGACATCTAAGTGATAATGTGTCACAGATGATCAATCAGATAAATTAAAACAATTAAAATGCAATCAGGGAACTTTAACTCACGAATTTATTGATAAAATGGGAGTAGCGTCTTGCGTCGTCAGACCAAGTGGAAACACCAAAAGCGCATGGTTGCTATTTATATGATGACAGCTGGCATCACTTACTGATTTGTAAGAAGTGAAGTATTCAAGTATGTTCAAATACAAGGGAATCAAAACTCTAGCATTTTTCATTCCATTCATTAGCATGCATGCATGCATGTCCACGCTTGATGTTAAGCTAACTTTATGGTAAATCCCCAGGTACGCATGATTGACATAAGTGAAAGTTATTAATAAAATAAGCATAATAAAAAGAAGAATAACTACATTCGGCCGAACACGGATTGCGCGAGTTTGCGTTGAGATACGACAATAACAAGTCAAGCCCATACACTTCGTTTTCAAGAGAAAATCCAATGACAAACAATGAATATCTATGAAATGAAAACAGTTCTCGACCGAAACTCTTAATTAAACAATGAATACCTCGACAGTTGACGCCATCTCCTTCGTATCCTACATTACATCGACATTCAAATGAACCCTGAGTGTTGCTACATGTCGCAAATTGATGACAATCATCAATATTCAGGTTGCATTCGTTAATATCTACAGTAAGAATGAATGTATTATTATATATAACACTGCAATATTTATACAATATTCTAGCCACATGCTCTGTATGACCAGTTTTAAATCAGTAATATAATTATCACAAAAATTACCTCTTTGTTTAAATGTTTGTAAGTAAATAGATCAATAAATTATAATTAAATTAATAATAAAATAAACAATAAAATAAATGTTAAGCATATCTATTTAATAGCGTTTGCCCAGAACGTTATCACTTTATGGCTTATCCAATAAGATAAATGAGTTAATTTAAAAACTTACATGAATATACATAAACTATCTTTAGGTTAACCTAGATCTTGCTCTATTTACTAAACAAATATATAGTAATGACACATACCAACACAGTTTGTTCCTGATCCAGTGTAGCCAGGATTACAGGTGCACCTGAAGGAGCCTTGTGTGTTGGAACATTGTGCGTTGCTATGACAATTGTGTGTATTTGTTGTACACTCATCAATATCTATACATTGAAAATAGTTCATTTGGTTTCAGATTTCAAAGAATGGTTCATATTATTAATTTAAGGTTCCATACCAACACAAATAACTCCGTTTCCAGCATATCCTGTTAAGCAAGTACACAGGAATGATCCGTCAGTGTTGGTACATAAGGCGTTGGCATGGCAGTTGTCTGTACGTCGTATACACTCATTAATGTCTAAAAAGAAATGCATAACACTTTTATGGATACAATAATGATCATCACAAAATTTCAGTATTCTTTTCACACATAGCTCAACTTTCGCACTATATGTAAAGAATAATAACGTAATTCATTTTTCTGGTCATTAATTTTGGCAGATGCACTATAAGACACCCTGGGAATATGCAGAAGGTTAACCAAATATTGCATAAATAATATCTAAGGAATGCATATAAGCATGTTCAGACATAAATTTTGCGAGAATTTATATACAGCTGTAGACAGGTTTGGAAGTATAAGGATCATGGAAAATTTTGGATTTTGTCCGAAAACTCTGACTGGGAATATTGGAACACAGCATATATTCAAAACAACCTTTAAACACGCATGTAACAGAAGTACGAACCGTGCTAATTTTGATATAGCGATCCGAATTCCCCTGAACCTTTGAATGTGCAGATTGAAGTGAACTATACATGCATGTGTTTTTCATCAGTAAAATAAAGTTGACTGTTAGATTGTACTTTGTAGTCTAAGAATGTCCATTAAGAATAAGAGTTTTTGTAAAGGTAAATGTAGTTTTGTGTTTCATCCCTTGCCAGCACATCAAATACGCGTCTATAGTTATGTGATTGGTAAATATTACAGTGTTTAGCCGTCATTTACCGAGAAAAACCTAGATCTATTCTGTTCTATTCTGTTCTGTTTTGTTCGTGTTACGTTAAGCTATATAACTTACCAACACAATGGGTGCCATTCCCTTCATAACCCGTGATACATTGACACGTGTAGCTACCAATCGTATTCGTGCAAGTTGCCTTAACATGGCAGTTATCAGTATTGGCTGCACATTCATCGATGTCTAATATGAAACATGACAAAAAAATGTTCATTATACATGTGCATATATGACAACACCACCATCACCAAAAGCAAAACCAGCAATATAAACAGGACAACTGAAGAGAACAGAAACATCGGCAAAACAACAAAAATAACAAACCATCATCATAAAATAACCAATAAGAACAACATTAACAACAAATGCTAGCTACATAATTACAATCCTCGCAGTTCCCGCCATTTGCAAAAGGCAATTTCCACCGATAATACCGGCGAAAATGAAATTATTGACGGTAATTTTTGCCAATGTTTATCAAACACTAATACACTATTATTTATTAGTAGAATCATATAGTATACTATATGATGTTCATTAACAAGTGAATATGCATATAGAAACTCAATATTTCAGGTATCAAATAATCCTTTTGTTGTTATAACATGTATCTTCAAATTGCCCCACATCCCACCTCACCTCGACAGAAAGTTCCGTTTCCCGCATATCCTGTTCTACACTGGCAAGTAAATCCTCCAAAGGTGTTGGAACATGCGGCAAACGCGTGACAATTATGTAATCCAGAGTTGCATTCGTCAATATCTTCAAAATAAAACCAGGAACAATTTAGATTAAATAAGTACCACATAGCTATATACCTGAAAGTACTACAAATTTCCTACATTTTGCTGACTACATGTGTATAGTGAAATTTTTCAGACTAAATATTTTGTGGCGACACTTTAGCCTAAGCATATAGCCTTACTACCACATACTGCATATAGTCATTAGTATTGCATAATTCCTGTTTCTTACCTACACAAGTGCCGTTAACGAGTCTTAAGCCATTCCCACACTGGCAAATGAATGATCCTGGTGTATTAAGACAAGTTGAGAAACCTGGACAGTTGTGTGTTCCACGCGTACATTCATTAATATCTACATAGAAAATAATATATTAATAAATTAAAGCAAATTAACTGAATGTAATAGCTGGGTATATCTTCAGTATTCTGTATATGTTACGAACACATATATACTGCTTTTATCCTTTCACAATACCTATGTCAAGCACAACTTTTCTATGTTATCAAAGTAATTCGGAAAATAAAATGTTTGATTCACGCGGGAAATTTTTTCCTCTTTGGTAATCCGTTGACTAGTAATGTTCTACTGCAGAAAATGGTATATACCATAAGGTAAATTTGCCGCTTCAAATTAACAACGCTAAAAGCTGTGACCTGTATACTTCTTTCTTTCTTTACTTCCCACTTATTATAAATAGAATTGGCAAAGCAGCCATACCTATGCAAGTGACACCATTTCCTTCATAACCAGTCTCACAAGTACACACAAAAGATCCTCTTGTGTTTATGCAATTTGCGTTGACATGACAGTTGTGTGTCCCTACAGTGCACTCGCCGATATCTGTAAATTGAGAAACAGAATGTTGTCACAAAATTTGTTCGTTCGTTAGTTCGTTCGTCCGTCCGTCCGTCCGTCCGTCCGTCCGTCCGTCCGTCCGTCCGTCCGTCCGTTCGTTCGTTCGTTCGTTCGTTCGTTCGTTCGTTCGTTCGTTCGTTCGTTCGTTCGTTCGTTCGATCTGATCGTTCGTTCGTTCGTTCGTTCGTTCGTTCGTTCGTTCGTTCGTTCGTTCGTTCGTTCGTTCGTTCGTTCGTTCGTTCGTTCGTTCGTTTGTTTGTTTGTTTGTTTGTTTGTTTGTTTGTTTGTTTGTTTGTTTGTTTGTTTGTTTGTTTGTTCGTTCGGATCAATACGCTTCCTTAATCGCCTAGTGAATTTATTCATTTTTGCGGGAAAATTAATTAATCTTGCATGGACACTTAGGACTGACTGTTTGCTGGGCTTTATCTCTGGTTTTATGCGCCAAACAAGGACCAAAAGTACCACTGTTCGAATCAGCGTAAAACGTTGTATTTATGGATAGAAAATAGATTTCAAAATTGATTTCCATTCTAGCGATTTATGGCCTTTGAAAGACAAGTTTCTCAAAATAATCCTTTTCTGAATTCCTTTGTTCGAGAAAAGTTTTCTTTCCATTAGTTCAACGAAAACGAACATATAGCTTCATTAAACAAACGATCTATTCGTCGAAACGCGTAGAAACTGGCCTGCTCATTGGTAGAGAAAGCACATCATGATTCATGACTTTTCGTGTAATATTAAACGACTATTATAATCACAGTTCCACGTAACAAACGACCCAATTCTCATTGTTTGAGTCAGCACATCATAAATTTTCGCATGGCATCAACGCACACAGTCAAGATAAATCTATAATGTGATGGCATCGCACAACCCCTGACCCCTAGATCCCCTAAACCTAACTGGTGAATTGTCCCCCTACTCACTGAATTTGGGGAGTGGCCAACCATCGCATGCCTGCAGAAGTGCAGAACCTATCTCCCCTTCAAGGCCATCAGCTTCATAGATTAAAGATGATACATATTATATATTCATGTATTATACATCATTGTGTTGATGTTTCGTGCACGAATGTGCTTCTCCTTGATAGGCTAATTAATACCGTACTATTTACGAGCGTTGTAGAAACTAACTCATCGGCTAATTTCCTCACGCTTTATCATATTTTTAAACTTATTTTTCTACGCTAAGTAAAACATATAACTATATATTTAGCAAATATCAACACAGAAGAAATACTAGTTTCGATTCAGAGCGTGACTAATGTTGTCGTTGACGGCTTATAGCATACCCACGTCGTTACCTATGTTTTAAACATGTAAATTGTTCTCAGGGGCGTAAATGTGGGGGGTGAGGGGGGTTCACCCCCCAGAGAAATGATCCAGTCGGTCTCAAACTAGGTGCAGTCGGTCTCAAAATTATGCGTTTGTTTACATTCAGTGCTTTGTGAAGCAAATTAAATATTTTCGAAACTCGAGATAGACTCAGACTACTGAGTATCGAGTTGGAAATTTGCTCAAACGGATCAAACAGCTCAGAATATGAAGAAATATTACGTACTTATTTCGCGAGTTTATGAACGGATTATCATTCAAAACACGCGCAAAGGAATGAAGTTTCCATTTACTTTCCAAACATGGAGATATCTATATGTCGCGATTACGTGTTGGCACTTTTATTTGGAATTTAGGTTCTACAAGGTCGTTCACGGGTGACATTCTATATTAGCGAAAATTTCAAACCCCCAAAATCAGACTCCAAAATGAGATGAATCTCGATCAAAATATAGCTAACATTAGTTACAATATTTCTCCGGTCCCCTAAACTATATTTTTAAGATGTGAAGTGCAAAAACGAATTTCTAGCCGAGTTATATTAGGAAGTATGTTCACATGTAACACGATATGCATATGCATTTTGTTACCAAAGAGTTTTATGTGTCTACTGCAATCAAGAAATTCGATCAGTGAACGACGCACTGGTTTATCTGAAATCACGGAGCGAAAAATTGTTTCCACTGACTAGGCGATGTTTCCAATTGTTGCTTACAGTCAGGCCCATAACTAGGTATATGAGTCAAGCGAGTTCAAGTTCAATGACAGACTGTATAGTTCTCTCTATGTAAAGAAGCATTATTCTTGCCCTACAGTGACATAAGAAATGGGAGGCTGTATGGATGCACAAGTACCCCAATAACAAAAGTGCGGGCCAGCGCCCAAATATTACAACAATTGAGCACAAACACTTTTTTATTATGCACCTGATCAATGATGTTCGACCAAAAATGTAATTCTTAGCCTCAGGATTGGGGGATAACTACAGTATAAAATTATAATCATTGTGTCACTGTTTATGAAATTTTGTTTGATCTGCTCCCAGAATGCAGAAAATAGCGTTTCTAAGCCTTAGAGAATCAAACATTTTCTTTCCCCAGACCCCCCAGAAGTGTCTCGGTCAATCAAAAATCCTATAGTTACGCGCTTGACAGTTCCTGTAACATCCGCATCCGCCGGGCGCAGCTCATTCAAAGCTGAAATCAACGAAAACTGTTATGCGTTCAGTAATGAACCAGCTAGGAACGCCTCAGTGAACTCTTGACTCTTTGCGTGTGAGCGCGATCTAACAGACACGATCGATCGATTAAGCGTGGACACTTAATAAAAATATGACGTTTCACAGCAAACTGTACGTGTTCTTGCAAAATTCCTAATAAATGCCATCAATTTCCATGCTTTGTACTCAATTTTATTGCAACACACCAACTCACCAAGAGTCGGTCTGGATTCACATTTCAGTGGTGAGTCGGTCTCATTTCGTGATTACACCCTCCCAGACAATATCGATATGTCCGCCCCTGAAATTTGTTCTTGATCTGTTGTGTCCTTGCAATATAGCTTTTATAACCCAGGAAACATCTTTTTGCTCCACAAATTAGTTTTGTAACGAACTATAAGAGAAGCCTCACATATCGATTTTTCCACGAGAAACGTCATATGTTCGTTTGGGGGTGTGGGAGTTTGCAGCTGTGACGTTTCTCTGTAAATATCATGGGAAAATTCGATAGTTTTTTCGAAAGCCTTAGTTAACATTTCAAAATCATCTTTGCAGAGTATAAAAAAGAAAACAACTTGATACAAACATACATTCTATACACTTGTAATACCATACCTGTTCTACACGTATACATTTATATTATTACGCCTTCCTTGCATTGAAAACACTCAAATTTCAAGAAAACCGCGCTAAAATTATCAATATTTCATGCAAAAAAGTTGTTTTGAGAAACGTTGGAAATTTTGAAGTTCATATATATTAATAAAAAAAGATATGTCAGCAGAAGATGACATATTCCTCGCGGAAGCATCGCCAATAGCCGACCGTAGAAAATAGTACTAGATGTGTACTAGATTGAACAAAATATCGATAACTATGTGTGACGTTTCTAAGGGGGGTGCGGGGGGGAATCTCCCGAGATACGAACATATGACGTTTCTCATGGACGAAATCGATATGTAAGGCTTCCCTAAAACGGACAAGTATTATCTCGCTCCCATAATTTGTATATATTGGCGTCAGCGCTTGATCAATTAGTCGCATTTCATGCTTGACCGCCTCCCAATAAACTTCGCTCGTCCATTGCCACACTGGCATTTTATTTGCAGAAGCTGGCTTTCAGCATAGTAATAGACCAATTGCGAAACTTAGTGACCGCGCCTTAAACTGCACGAAAACGAGGCTTATTATGCAAAAACAAATCATTCTGCTATATTTTTATATGGCGAAAAATGAATTTCAGTATTTGAGACGCGTTTTTATGGTAATCTCTTCATTTTTTTTCAATATTTCTGTTTTGATTATGTAAATCTTTATTAAACTTGTTCATAGATTTAGTCTTACTTCAAATTTCATTGTTTTTCGCGGCGTGCGAGGCAAAGTTTTGCTGTTTTTCGCCGTCCGATAAAAGAAGCAGATTATACCAGAGAAAGAATCAGGTATTTTCCGTCTGTTTTATTATTACATTTCAAAGAATAAGTTGTAACATTGATTAATTTTGTTTCAGTTGTAATATAATAGCAAGTTTTCGATTTTAACTTTAAAAATATGAAAGTAAATGTCGGGCAAAATTTGTAGAAATTTTATGTTATTATCCTTTGACAAAATCTTTTTTTTCTCGCACAAGTCTAAAAAAATCTGGGTAGAAAAAGTTATATTTTAGTTTGTTAAGTTATACTGGCTATTTTATTTGCATCTTGATCAGATTTTAAAGTCTAGATTGATCTTTAATTTCCATATGTTTGTTCCATCGCATGCTAAAACAACAACGAAATATTATTATTAATGGTTTATTATTATTAATGGTTTATTATAAAAATCGTCGCGCTCGATGAAAGCGAATTGCGAAATTATTTACAAACTTTAGTTAAAAGTATTAAAAAGTACCTTGTGTCACTGGCATTATATTACAACAATAGTTTACTGATCTATGAATTAATATCGAAAGAACTTTTAAATTTACAAAATTTACAAAATTTATAAATTATGTGATTGAATACACATAGTAGGAAAAAAGCTTTTCTTAAAGCGCTCCGTCTTACAAGGAAACAGTGTTAATCTATTTCCGTACCTTAAATTACAATTGTGTCCATTGGCCCGAGAAGGTGGTATTAAATGATTAAGGCGTGAATCAGGCTGTCTGATTTTGTCAAAAGTTTTTATGCACAAACCATCACGTCTTGCGCGTAATGTCAAACATTTAGCTTGGTCCAGAGCAGCGTCATAGCTTAATGTGGGGTAGATTATTCGCATTGTGCGCTTCTGGACCCGTTCAATTTTATCTGACAAGTTAATGGTCAATGATGAATGCCATACCGGACAGCAGTACTCAAGCAGGGATCTAATAAGTGCAAAATGTACTCGTAGTAAATGAAACGGTGAAACTCCACTGCGCTTGAGAACTCGTAAGATGTGTAGTCTTTTTGATGCTTTGGTTACTATCTCACTGATATGCAAATCCCACTTCAGATTATTCTGGATCGTTATCTCTCCAAAGCGGGTAAAAATATAGTGGGAAATCGATGTTTAGATAAATTTAACAAATATTTATATAACCTAGCACGAAATATTAAGAAAAGATCAAAGAGATTCAAGAAAAAAACACTTTAAAAATCCTAAAATTCACTTTTCGCTATATATACAAAAATATAGAAATTGTCTTGTTTTTGCACAATAAGCTTCGTTCTCGTGCAGTATGAAGGCACGGCCACTAAGTTTCGCAATTGGTCTTATATTATTTAATACGATATAGCTCTCTTCTCAAAACCAGACACAGTACTAAAATGTACTATAATTAGTAAAGTTAAAGACAGTACTACAATTAGTAAAGTTATATTTAGTACACTACATTCCTCCTGTCGGCGGCAGTTGGTCCGTACGCTAGGAATAAAACTGCGCTTTAAAACCATCAAAATAAAATATTTTGAGCACAAAATACTATATATCAAAATGAAGAGAAAAGTAAGACGATTCATTTGTACGGCCGATAAAGAGAAAACCAACAATACGAAAGTTATCAAGGATCAAACGTGGCTGCATTTTTAATTAGTTTAATAATTTTGAGCGATTTGTCAACAATACAATTTCGCTTGACTTTCAAAGGTCATAAATAGCTTATCGCTAGAATATTGTTGTTTAGTAATACATTTGACATCCGTAAATACAATTTCTTAGGCCTGTTTTATATACGTCGAAATTTGCCGGGTCGCATCGAATGCAATTATACAATAGATAATGAGAAAATAAACTTCTGCCATCATCTATTGTTTGAATTGCATTCGACGCGACCGAAATTCGACGTATTTTTATCCTTATTACGCGCATAGATTAGAACCAGAGATAAGGTGCTGCAAAAAGTCAATCGTGAGAGTCCAAGATTAATAATGGTAATTGCACATTTGCACTAAGACTACGTGGAGTGCAATTTGGTCTGAAATCAAACGCGTGATTACAAAATCGGCAATTACCACTTTATTATATTCATTTTGAAATCTTAATTTTCTGAACAATTCCGTAGAACGGAAACAGTTCTTTGTTTACGAAAGACACTCCCCTGATATTTCCCTAAATGCCGTAGCGTAGCAACAAGCGAACAAGTTGAACTCAGTTTAAATCTCGAAAAGTTTTCCAAAAAAAATGAAGAAATTTATGGATACTGTGAAGACTAAAAGACAACCAATACAATTTTAAACATACTATAGGTTTATTAGCAATTTGATAGAGTTTTGGTGCGGTTTTGTTCATTCAAACATCAACAAACTGATACGATGTACGAATTACCTTGTTTTTCTATTGATTGATTGACATTTTAATTAAAACACGAGATCCATTTCACAAGTTAAAATATGTGCTCTTCAATGGAGACGTGTTACCTATACTAGAAAACTAATTTCTAATAAATAAATATCAAAATATTTACCGCAAAAGTTACAGACTACATTATATGCACAATTATTAAGAAATTTTAGATTTAAACTCAGCAAGAGATTGAGCTCTAGCGAGTTCGACGGGTATGCTGTAATAATCAAAGTGTGGCTGTATTAAAGAGTTGTAAATCAAGACAAGAGTTGACTTTTGGTAGTACTGGTTTTAGAGAGGCCAAGAGATCGTTCTTCTGGGATAGTAATTAATGTTTGTCTGGATGCAATAAACATACATTTAGTTTTAATTGCAATCATTATGGGCGGCTGTTACCACCAAAAATACTACACGTGTGAAATAAATGGACATAAATTCATTACAAACACGAACGAGTCATCATGTTTAGGAATGTTTGAACATAGCGTAGTGATATGACTGGACAAGACCAGAAATGATTTGTTTATTGAAACGATTCACTTGATTGTGTATTCATTCGTCTATTATTGCGCTGATTCATATAGTTCCTGTGATAGTTCAAGTGAAATGGCTTGGCATATTTTGCAATGACTTAGCGGGTCATATACAAGTGACACGTTCGGTTGGCAAATAATTCATGCTTTTTTAGAACCACCCGCTGTGTTTTAAAATAGCTTAACTAGATATGAAATGATTCAACTAGATGGGACGTGATTCAACCTGATGTGAAATAAATAAACTAAATGTGAAACGACTCAATGCAATGTGAAATCACTCAATTAAATGCGACATCGTTCAACTAGATGTGATTCAGACTTAGTTTATTTAAGTTAAGCAAGTTGTGGAGAGTTTTAAGATCATCATTTAGAACAGAGATTACTGATTAGATTAACTTGTCTGGCTCGTTGTCGAATAATGAATAAATGCCCATCCATGATACCAATTCACTATTAGGTAGGTGAAGGTCGTTTATGTACTACTTAAAACATGAGCAGCAGTGTTTTATCAGATGTAAAGATACGAGGTGAAGCCGAGTATCTTTAGGTCTGATAAAACACGCACTGCGAATGTTCCAAATTGCTTTAAAAACGATCGATCTGTAGTAAGTTCATTGACGAAGTAAGTTTTAAACAATACGTTGTGTAAGTAGAGAAAATCAAAGTTAAAGTTCATGTAAATCAAGGGAAATCTCTATCACATATAAAGACACAACACGCATATGATTTTTCTTTGTGTTTTCCTCATGAATTATTGAGTTTTTGAAATATATTAGGAATAGTAGTGGACCTAGGATAGACCCCTGAGGAACACCACATGTTACTTTACGAGTATCAGACCGTATGTTGTTAATAACTGTTATATTTGTGCACGATCAGAAAGATAGTTTCTAAAAAGATGAATTGTTTTATTATTAATTATAGCCATAACAAGTTAACTTCTGTAGCAAAATGTTATGACAATGGTATCAAAAGCCTTTTACAAATCCGTGAATAAGATAGCATTAAATAACCCACCTGCACTGTCCATATTTGTGTACCATTTATCAGTGGCACCAAGCATAGCTGTTAACGTTGAATGAATGGTGCTCAATTATATTAAGCGAACATCCGAACTCCACGTATTGAGGGAGTTTTGTTTCCTAACTTTGTGAGTTTAATGGACCGAACTTTTACAACGAATTACAACAATATATGAACATTTGTTTTGGAGTTTAATATGGGTAGTGTCGAGTCCTTTCTAAAATATTGAATATTTGACAATAGATTTCGACAGGGCCGTTTCTAGACGCGATAATTCATGTTCACATACCGTAAAAACAATCGCTTTCAAAAGAAATCCGTTGGGCAGAACACGAATGTATGAATACCCCCCCCCCCACAACCACCCCCATCCCAACCCAATTATCGCGCTAGGAACGGCCGTGAATTTCGAAACAGTTATTGCAAGGAATAATAATTTATAGAAACGCGGAAGTAACAGATTAGCGGTTAACAATTAATGCACGGTTTACTTCGTTATTTAAGCTGAGATACCTTTCTTCCGGGTTAGGATAAAACGCGGATACGGACGGACGGATGGATGGCGGACGGACGGACGGATGAGTTGCTGACGGACGGATGGATGGATGGCTTTCAAAAAACTTTTTCAGCCTTTTTTAGTCATATAATATATTTGGTCCAAAAAAGTTTTTCAGCCCTTTTTAAGTCATATCCGCGTTTTATCTAAAAGGATAAAACGCGGATATGGTCCAAAAAACGTTTTTCAGCTCTTTTTAAGTCATATCCGCGTTTTATCTAAAAGGATAAAACGCGGATATATGATCCAAAAAACGTTTTTCAGCCTTTTAAGTCGTATCCGCGTTTTATCCAAAAGGATAAAACGCGGATATGGTTCAGAGAATGTTTTTCAGCCCTTTTTAAGTGAAAGGATAAAACGCGGATATGGTCAAAAGAACATTTTTCAGCCCTTTTTAAGTCATATCCGCGTTTTATCCAAAAGGATAAAACGCGGATATGGTCCAAGAAACGTTTTTCAGCCTTTTTTAAGTCATATCCGCGTTTTATCTAAAAGGATAAAACGCGGATATGGCCAAAAGAACGTTTTATAAGGGCATATCTATATGAATAAAGAATATTGTCCCAGAATTTGAACAACAAAAAAATCAATGTCGCTGCGAGATAAGAGTTCTAAAATTACAATTTAGTGTTAATAAATTTTAAATTTAGTGTCAGTTATCTGGTATATGCAGTACTCCAATTTTATGCCAACGTAATGTGCTGTCGTTCAAAGGCTTTTCAATGCAGTTATCGGTTTAAATGTACCTATACAATTCCCGCTAAGAAATGACAGTTTCCGCGTATACGGTCTACTTTTACTTAAACACAATTACAATTGCAACTTTCATGCTTAATTTTCTCTGTTATCTGGGTATATGTAGTAATCTAATTTTATGCCAATGTTTTCAAGGGCTTTTCAATAAAGTTATCGGTTTAAATATATCTAAAATTCCTGTTACGATATGACAATTTCCGTACGACTTACTTTTACGCAAGCGCAAATTAGCGACAATTGTCACAGGGGGTCCAACTAAGAGCTGTGTTATGAATATAAATAAAACATAACGTAATATATTTAAATTATTGCACTTACTTGTATAAATCATAAGAGCTTGCTGTATTTGCAGTGAATAGCTTTTAACAGGGCGCTTATATACGCTCAGAAAATCGCTCAGAAACATTTTGATTCGAACGATTGTTCAAATATGGCGAATAAATTGACAAAACGAAAATATTACATGACGTTCCAACGAAAGTAACAGCAAGGATTGCGGGCGCGCGAAAAGGCGAGGGAACTCAGGGAAGAAATAAATAGAAGGGATGAAACAAATATCACGTGACTTTTTAAAATGCTTCTAGACTATCCGTTTAAGCTTTTTGTGGGGTTTTTAAGGCTCAGTCGATGTTCTCTTACATGAACAAGCCTAGTCATTACCAAAAAAGCACTGATCAATCTAATTTATGTGATTTATAACAGCGAGGATTCTTGGCCATTATCGCGAGATGTGTTCCATAAGTAGCCTGTTCTCGTGACGTATGACGAAATAATAATAAAACTAAATAATGTAAAAAAAAACGTTGGTCGCTACATTTAAACATTTCATATTAGCCGGTATAGCTAAACATTGTTTATTTTCATTAATTAAGCGCTTAGGCGTTGTTGGAGTTGGCAGGAGGCGTTTTGGAATTTTCCGAGAGAACAGGCTCCTTATGGAACACATCACACGATCGCATTACCGGTGTTTCATCCCTTCTATTAATATCTATTACCCTCGCCTTCCGCTCGCGCCCGCAATCCTTGCTGTTATTTTCGTTGGAACGTCATGTAATATTTTCGTTTTGTCAATTTATTCGCCATATTTGAACAATCGTTCGAATCAAAATGTTTCTGAGCGATTTTCTGAGCGTATATAAGCGCCCTGTTAAAAGCTATTCACTGCAAATACAAGCTCTTATGATTTATACAAGTAAGTGCAATAATTTAAATATATTACGTTATGTTTTATTTATATTCATAACACAGCTCTTAGTTGGACCCCCTGTG
>CACRXK020002040.1:15206-46927 GCA_902702795.2 Paramuricea clavata | reverse complement strand
AACTTAATATTCCGCAGGTATAAACTTAATATTCCGCAGATATAAACTTAACATTCCGCAGGCATAAACTTAATATTCCGCAGGTGTACACTTAACATTCCGCAGGTATAAACTTAACATTCCGCAGGTATGAACTTAACATTCCGCAGGTATAAACTTAATATTCCGCAGGTATAAACTCAATATTCCGCAGGTATAAACTTAACATTCCGCAGGTATAAACTTACTATTCCGCAGGTAGCTATAAACTTAACATTCCGCAGGTATAAACTTACTATTCCGCAGGTGTACACTTTACATTCCGCAGGTATGAACTTAACATTCCGTAGGTATATAAACTTAATATTCCGCAGATATAAACTTAATAGTCCGCAGGTGTAAACTTAATATTCCGCAGGTATAAACTTAATATTCCGCAGGTATAAACTTAATATTCCGCAGGTATAAACTTAATATTCCGCAGGTAGCTATAAACTTAACATTCCGCAGGTATAAACTTAATATTCCGCAGGTATAAACTTAACATTCCGCAGGTATGAACTTAATATTCCGCAGGTATAAACTTAATATTCCGCAGGTATAAACTTAATATTCCGCAGGTATAAACTTAATATTCCGCAGGTAGCTATAAACTTAACATTCCGCAGGTATAAACTTAATATTCCGCAGGTATAAACTTAATATTCCGCAGGTATAAACTTAATATTCCGCAGGTATAAACTTAATATTCCGCAGGTAGCTATGAACTTAACATTCCGCAGGTATATAAACTTAATATTCCGCAAGTATAAACTTAATATTCCGCAGGTATAAACTTGACTTTCAGCAACAAAGCAATTATTTTGCCAAGCTATTATTATAGTTTTACGGCATTTTTAAGGAGGAGAAGCAACATTAAAAGAAAGTGCACATGGCCCCTGTGGGCCACCGTACTTATAAGTTGTCATTACTCATCAGTGAATACGCGTATACATGACTGTCCTTTACAGTTTCAATATTAGTTTGTAAATCTCTGAATGGGAAAACTTGCCAATACTCCAATAATACGTTTCAAAAAAGACAAAAAAGCTTTAGTTTTGCAAAGTTAAATTCTCAAACGTGTAAAGGCCTACACAGACCGCACGCGATTCGGCAACGCGACGCGAATTTTCAGTTTTCAAAAACAAATAAAACCGTCAACGGATAAAACTTTTACAAGGTATGGAGACCAAATAGCTATAATTGCTAAGTGGTCCCGAATATTTGAAAAACAATGAAAAATATTAAAGTTAAATGTCATTGAAAACTGAAAATTCGCGTCGCGTTGTCAAATAGCGTCCGGCCTGTATGGGCCTTAAGGCGGTTTTTCAGTCCTCGCACGAAACTCCTCGCAGCTCGCTGCGAGTGCTAGCATCTAATTAAAATTAACTGTTTGGCATTGTGATTGGATGAAAGTGCTCAGCATGCATGCACACGTAGCGAGCTGCGAGGAGCTTCGTGCGAGGACTGGAAATCCACCTTAAGGCACTAATAAGATGAAAGTATCACGAAATTATTTGAATAAACACATCGCATATATGGGGAGCGAATTTCCTAAAGGGGGGGGGGGCGATATTCCTGGGGCATTCGCCCCTCTGGGGGGTGGCGATATTCCTAGGATATTCGTCCCCCGGGGGCGGTATTCCTAGGAATATCGCCCCCTTTTAAGAGGGGGGCGAATCTCCTGGGGGGATAAAAGTCCTGTGACAACGGCATGGGCAAATAGCAGTACCTTTTTAAAAATTATATCTTGCCCCCCCCCAAAAAAATATGAGTTTGCCCCTCAAATGCCCCCCCCCCCAAATTCTGAGGCCTGGCGCCGTCACTGTGTATATGTAATGTGACACCTCTGGCAAAGTTGCCTATGCATGCAGAGGAGCAAATGAGAGTTATCATATGAAAACTTGTCATAGCAAACTTTCTCGTCTGTAACCCGGCTTTAGTGGCAGACCACCCCAACCCCATAACTATTCTAATGGTTCGCCCCATAGTATGTTATTTCGCACAAATTATACTATGTGTTTTTCCTTGAAAACGTAAATTTCGTCGTTTCACCACATTTTTAACTTTTATTGAAAACTACAAACTTCTAATTAATTAAAAACAATATGCGCTATAAATATTTACTATTATTTAATTTAAATACTGATATATCTTGAGGTGGCTTCCCACAGTTTACTAGAATAAATGGAAGTTGTCCGATTTAGACCCAATATTTCAACAATTCCTATATGCTAAAAGACTGTTAAAAGTCCGATTAGAAAAACAGTTACTACAGAGTTGGATTTTTTCGAAAAAATGGAATCGAACCTACCGTTGCTGTGGCAACAATGACGCTCCCATACGACCGATATTTTGGGTTTAAAGTTATTTCACTTGAAAGTAAGATCGGCTCACAAAAATAATTTGTTTGATATTTTAAATCATTGTTATAATAGTTTTAAAAAATTCTGTCATGCGAAAAAAAAGTGTTGCAAATTATTACATTTTCCGATCTTGAAAAAGTTTGGAATGACAGCATTTTCTTAAAATCACGAAAATGATTCAAAATACCAAAATAAATCGTGCTGTAAAATTAAATCATGGGGGTCACCGACATTATTTTCGAGTTAAATTACTTTAAACAAAAAAATATCCGCCATATTGAAACGTCATTGTTACCATAGCAACGGCTTAGGAGGAATTTTTTAAAAACTCCGAATTCCTTAGTTATTGTTTTATTCAAGTCAGATAGTCTTTGGTTTTCAACAAATACATATTGTCCAGAAATTCATGTCCAAATCAGAAATCGTCCATTTTTTAAAAAGTGTAGGTAGCAACCTTCTGATGTGTTTGAAGGATTTTTACAAATTGGATTTTTATGTCAGAACATTAGTTGGACTTTTAGGAGTTTTATATGGATACCGACGGTCTAAAATTATTTACATTATTTTTACAATATTAAAAATCCTATACGTAAGGGATCGTTACTTATCAAGGGTGTAAATACTGGGAGGGAAAGAGTGAGACGTGTTCCCTCCCCGTTTCCGACAATTGGTAAGATAATCTGTAATAAATTGCGTTTGTTGGGGAATCCTGATCGTTATTGGTGTTGCATGTTAGATGTAATAGTTCAAATGCGAGACATAGGACTTTACTGGGATTTCAAAGTCCCAGCCGAGCATTTATAATGCTCGAGGACATCAAAATCCCGGTAAAGTCCGAGGTCGAGTATTATTTGAACTGACTTCTCAAACTCATCAATTATGCAATTTTTCACGCATGAATATGTTTACTTAAAAATTATATGCTGCGAATGGTATAGCCCGCGTGCAGGCCCAAGGGAAGAATATAGCCCGCGTGCAGGCCCAAGGGAAGAATAGTGGGCCTGCAAGGAAGACCCGGTATTTTGTAAAATGCCCCTTTTCATAACACGCCCCATTCGCGCGTCAATTGTCAAAAAAGAACCAATGACAGCACCCAAATATTAACAAACAAACTCGAATTAAAATGTTGCGGGCTTTTCTCTGCTTATTCAGAACATAAACAATGTGTAAATGGCTGCGTTTTAACTCCAAAAAAAGCGAGCAACGCAGTCAGTAATTGCCAAAGTTGCAAGTGCTCATTTTCAACTAAAATCAGAACAGGCAAATTAGGACGAAATGCAACAGAAAACCAGTCTCAAACTTCAAATCGTGAGGGAAGTCGTACGACCACATTAGCATTTATAATGTATGCTTCGCTGTCGCCATTGTTATAAATAAATTGTGTCACTTATCAGATCGTGTGTGCAATTCTTGTTGGCGGCAAGGACGAAATTTATTTCAGTTATTTCATTTGGTAAAGAACTCTACCAAAGAAGAGAGCGTTCAGAGTCCAGATCGCTTCGTTTCAAACGGCAATTACCGTCTTCTGTTTCGCTCTCTCAGCGAAGCCTTGCAAATCGCAAAGTGTTTCGAATAGGCTTACATGAAACTGCCTCTAAATCTTCACCGCGAAAAGCGCTGTTTTCTTCAGTCGGCAAGAACAGAGTCAACATCAACCAAAAGATAATTTTCTTGAGGAACATATAATGTTTCAAGTCTGTTTGAAATTAATGAACCTCAAGTAAAGGTTACTATACTGTAGTTTACCCCAAGTCGTAATGTTGCTATTCCAACACTTCACGACAAGCAATTCCCATTGGCAATAACGGCAAAAACATCTCTTCCTTCAAGTAAACAATAAACAGTCCGTTCTTGTTCCATTTATAATCGAAAAAAGGGATCAATTTTCGAATTTTAAGCTATTATTCCCTTGGGCCTGCACGCGGGCTACGAATGGTACGCCATGCGACAAGCGTGTACGCATTGTTGTAAGCGAGAGTGTAAGACATGGCAGAGAACGATAGAACGGTTTCAAAGTAAAGACGAACTTTGTTTAACTAATGAAAGCGAAGTATTGGCTGACAATCACAGCGAGGTGAGGAAGACGGAAAACGATATTTTTGAGTTTTATGAGTTTATGGAAGATTACCTAGCGAGTCGTGAGTCGTTAAATATTGAACTGTCACGAGTAGAGCCGAAAAACCGGTTACGAGTCCTAAAAAGGAAACGTTTCAGCGTGTCAATATATCCAACTGTGGTGTATGTATAAATTACTATAATCGTTAGGTGTGATTGCAGAACAAGCGAGGTATTCGTGTTATTAATTAAGGCTTATTATATGTGTGCCAATGTGTGTTTAATTTTGCTTTGTAATTTGGTAATGGCAGAACAATCTGTAGCTTAAATTATTTCCAGTGTACTAGTACCTTGAAAAATTTCAAACCACTAGTAACAACTAGTAGTTTGAAAATGAATACTTATAGTCAGCCCCGCTGTCCCCTGGGGGATTTCAAATCCCCCACTTGCTTTGAAGACAGTTTTTTCCAGTTTCAAAATATTATTAAACATTAATTTCGTTTGTTTTTGGTTCATGAATTATTAATGAGTTTGAGAATTGTTCTTAAAAAGAGAATTAGATGTTGAAGTGCTCCCAACGTTACTCCCTATGTTTTCTCCTTTTTTAGGTGACTCTGCCATTGGCTTAACCAACATTATCACATTTGAAAGGTGAAACATTTTAGTTTTGAATGCCGGAGTTTTACACGTGGCTTCATGCGTGATTTTCAGAGCAGAGTGACTCTCGGCTAGACTGTTGGGTATTTGTGTAATTGTTCTTTTACAATACGATAATCATTGGCAAGAGTATTCTCTAATTTTACAGTTAGGCATGTGCTCACAGAAATATGAATAATGAATGCCCGAGTTTTACGCGTGGCTGCATGCGTGATTTTCAGAGCAGAGTGACGCTCGGCTAGCCTGTTGAGTATTTGTGTAATTGTTCTTTTACAATACGATAATCATTCGCAAGAGTATTCTCTAATTTTACAGTTAGGCATGTGCTCACAGAAATATATCTGTCTATAATTAGGCAATATACATATCCATGGTTACTTTAAACAAAATTGTTTTGGAAAATAGCTGGAAATGCACTTTCCAGGCATGCAAATTTCAAAACTTTCTTTGGAGCATGCCCCCAACCCCCCTGGGACGGTTTGTTACCTCATCTAAACTCCAGCCTCAATCGTATTTCACCTACAGGCCCATTGAAGGTGAACATAATCATTATGAGATCATATACTGTCCAAAGTACTACCCAAAAAGAGGTCGATATGTTATTGGTTTGCCAGTGTCACAGAAAATCCGCCGCTCTCAGGAAAATCGCCCTCTGGGATAGCTATATTCCTCACTCAAGACGTACATGACCTATTCTATAGCTTCGTCAATTCTTATGCCAGAAAAGAACTGTTCGTGTGAAAAAGCAGTGAAATATTCTACTTCGAGTGACTAATTGGGAACACCACATAACAACTTATATTCGTAAGAACAAGAAAGGGTGAAATTCCCAAAAGAAGGTGGAGGGGCATATTCCTAGGACGTTCCTCTCATACTAAACCTCTTCCCCACAGAAAGTTTTGTCAGGGGTTTTATTCTTATTTGATAAGTTAAACAGTGTTTAAATTAAATCATTACAATCATAACACAATTGTAAATTTCTCTTCGGTATAAACCCCTGGAATTAATAAATAAATGAGTATGTGGTCCTTATAGTGGCAGTCTAGGCACTATGGTAACCACAATTACTTGTTCCTTTGGGTAACACCATCTGCTGTTCCAAATATGGGCCGACTCTCAGCGAAATTTCATTGCTATTAACAATGCCATTCCCATTGATAATTTTGCGTTTTCCTGACAAATGTAAATGTCTTGAATTAATTTCTCGGAGATTTTTCATGTCAACTTGAGGGTATTTCGGTGCAGAATTTTCCTGCGTGCTTCCACATCTATCATCGACTTGAACAGACGGTATCCCTTGAGTTTCTTCACTGCTATTATTTTCTGTTAGTGTGATTGATCCTGTTTCCTCGATACATATATTGTGCACGTAATAATCTGCCCCAACCTCTTCCTCTGCGTCTGTCATGCGAAGACCAAATATCTTATCGATAATGAAAAGCTGCAGGAATGTTGTGAAAGCTGCCCACAAGGTAACACAGACGATTGACAGAACTTGGATGCCCAAAAATTTCCAGGTTCCACCTTTGAATAAACCTGCATGTTCGGAAAATTGTGGTGTTTTTTCGCAGAAGAGTCCAGTGGCAATAAGTCCCCATACTGAGGCGAGTGCATGTGTTGGGAATGCTCCAACGGGGTCGTCTATACACAGCCTGTCTTCCATGACCATACCTCCAATAGCTACAGCAGCGCCAATGAATCCAATGAACAAAGCTTCCAATGGACGACAAACAGCACAAATTGCTAGTTGATTAAAATAATACAATATTATATCAGTAGGTGGTAGTTACTATTTGCCTTTTGATTGGCTAGACACGTATGTCAGCAAATCACTCTTGACACTGCTTGCGTTTCCCCAGAATACACTTGGGCGCACGAGCCATATAATTATTGCGCGATCTCGATTTGCGTTACGATCCATCTACACGATAGACTACAGTCATATTCGACTCTTATCCTGACGCCGTATGTGCTAAAGTAAATGCGTGTAAAGATGTCACATTCAAATCTCGCCATTAACTGATGAATGCAGGAATACTGGCGTCAGCAGGTGTTTTCATACGTTAGAATGACAATCATATCGACTAGTCGTATTGAGTTTATTCAGTTTCTTACTCATTGGTGAGCGAATTCCCCAACAAGCTGTTCCCAATTGATAGGGGATCCGAGGTACCTACAATTTTAACGTCCTTATCCGAGAAGACGCGAAAGTCATTTTCTTAACGTAGCACTTTCTCCTCAATTATTTTAAGACCTGCGTGCTGGATTTAGTTTCCAGGGCGTCTGCTAATCCTTAGACACGTCGTAAATGAATTCATACAATTTGAATTCCCTGCGCGCACTGGAATCGCAGGACCGCGCAGGTTCAATTCCTAGGGTCTATATAGTGGCATTTTTCGCAGGCAACTGATCCTGATTAGGTCTAATAAATGTACAAAATTCACACTCGGGATTTCAATCAACAAAACTCTTCTCCAATTAGTTACATCGAGTGTAGATGCCCCAAATCCTGATATTTTCCTGCAAAACTCCGTTGTTCATTGCGTTATTAGCCATTTGAACAACACGAAATAACCTAATACGTACATATCCAATCATTTCCCCGTCGAGCTCGAGGGAGCACTTTCCATGCATGTAGAATTACCTATCGCAATCAACTAATCAGAGAACTAAATTACTTATCAAGGATGGGTTATATACGAAGAGCTGATGGCGCTTTCCCCCAGATAGCGAAGCCCCTAACGTCCTCCATGACCGGTTCATCTTTATAAATCAACTCACCTGTCACTCCAACAAGTCCTCCCAGTATACTAGTTACGAAAATTTTGATTAACAATTTCTTCTTATGAAAAATGTAACTGAAATAAAATATTTGCATGTAAATAATCTACCCATGCAGCTGCATCTGTTAATAGCTTATATACTCGTGCAATATCGATATCTTTATCAATCGGGAAAAAGGCGTCTAGAAGCCATTAATGAATTACACTGTTTTGATAGATTGTTTTTGATAAATTAAGCTCGGTTTCTATACATGTGGTCGTGGTTGTCGTGGCCAATTTTTGGCAATATTGTTGCCAATGTAAAATTGCTTGGAGTCCAGTTAATTATACTGTTCAGCCGATTTTCCACTTGACGAATTTGTTCGTGTGATGCGACGTTTTCCTTTGTCGGTATCGCCTGTGCTCACGTGATGAGCGATTCTGACAAAGAAAACAATCACTTCGCGCGAATAAATTTGCCTAGTGGAAAATGGACGTCAAAGAGATAAATACAATTCGGATACTTAGAGCTTCATAACAGCCTTTATTTACAAACATTTTCTTTCCTAGTAGATTGATTTATATTGTACATAGCTGCTTCCTGATGTAATTTTTTCGGGGTATCCCAGAGATTTTTGAGAGCAAGGGCAGAAAACATTTGACATTATTTTGTATTCACAAAATTGTTAATTGCAGGGGAGGCGTGTTGCAAATTGCCACTTTCCCGCTCTCCCCCTGCGCCTGGCCCTGTTTTTCTAAACGCGTGTATGGAAAAAGCAAGAAAAAGCAAGACAATGTAGACATATACCTGTAGGCCATACCAAAAATACCTCCACCAACTGAACCATTTATTGTGACTACGGCAGACCTTAAAACATAACGAGGTTGATAATCAGTTAATTAAGGCTGCCCAAAGAAGTATAGGCGTGATTTGCGAACCTTAATTTAAAAAAAAAGCTGTAGAATTGTAACCGCATCTCCAGAGTTACAGATATAACATGAAAATTACAAAGGTTTATGAATATATTCAGTACTATTTACAATATATTGAATTGCAAATTATGAGAGAAATAAGGAGAGGAGAAGAGTAGGGAGGAACTGGTTGTGGCGAAAGTCATCAGAGAGGTAGAAAATAGGAATGGAGCTGCCTTGCTTATTTAAGGAAGGTTTATACTTAGAAATCAAAAAATACTTTCACGGATGGGATGTTAATCTGGGGAAGAGGAAAATGAAAGAATTTTAAAAACATCAAAAGAAGCTGTGTGGCCGGAATTGTTTAGATATAAAAATATGCTAGTAAGTTGGAGACTGCTACTCGTGTTACAAGTTAAGACAGTATCAAGGTGTTCTGAGACTCGTGCGTGTAAACGACGGACCGTTTAGCCTACATTGCTTATTTAAGGAAGGTTTCGACACTAAAAAAAATAAACAACATACACACGATCTCAAACCATGGAAATTTTGTGCTTAAATGTGAAAACATGAGAATATTAGAGAATATTATTATGTCGAAATACAAATCTGATATTTATACGGCTACATAACAGATCGAGGCGTTGAATTTGGGTACGAACTTGAAGAGAATGTGTTCCAGAATGCATGCATACATGGAAGACAGATTGAAGGAAATCGCTTTCCTTGATGCAGACTGAATTAAATTCTTTAGGTTGAATGATGTTAACAACAAAAAATCGGACACACTGATCAAAGAGATGTATATGATAACCATTTTGATTGGTTGAAATTTTTTCTAAATGTCTCAAGCTGCGTATAAAAATTGCTATAGTTAGTAATCAAGACATTAAATTAACTATGTGCTTCTATTGGAGATGAACATATAACTATTAAAATTAGTGAAACCCCTGTGAATGTAGGTTTATGATAAACAGAGGTTTCAAAATGACCATTAATGCGTTTGATATTGATGTCGAAAAATATAATCACAGTACGATATACCTGGAAGCAAGTTTCCACTTTATCCCTGAAATTCCAAATGTTGAACCACAGTTGAACCCTAACCATCCCCACCACAGCATAAACGTCCCTAGCAGAACATTTGTTGGAGACGCCATTGCCATCTCACGTGGTTTGCCATGCTCATCAAATTTATTTTTCCGTGGTTTTAGCATGATTGCTGCGACTATAGCGGCGACACCACCAACAAGATGGACAGGACCACACCCAGCCACATCAACTGCTCCCATCTCTTTTAGAAATCCTCTATCATCCCACATCCAATGTGCAGGGAATGCGTAAGATAGGGTGTTTACAAAAGAGAAAGCTATGTAAGCGTTGATATTAACCCTTTCGGCCATTGCGCCGGAAACAATTGTCGTTGCGGTCGTAGCGAAGGATAATTGGAAAAAGTACTTGGCAAATATACCAAAATCGTCATCCTCAGAATCGACAAAAAAGTTTCCCCAGCCCGTAAATCTGTTGTTTAGGTCGCTGTTCCCAAAACTTATTGCAAAACCAAATATCCAGTAAGCAAGGCCTCCGTAAATAATATCAATAGCGTTTTTTACCATGATATTTGTTTCGTTCTTTCTTGAGACAATTCCTGCCTCGAGCAGGCCAAAACCAGATTGCATTGTGAAAATAATGAAGGCGCTCGTCAAAATCCATGTAGCGTCATCTGGTCGAAAATCACCATGATCAGTCGCGTTGATTGTTGAATTCATGTCTATAATTATAATAGTTGATATTTTGTTAAGGCCCATTCCCACGTACTTAAGAAAAATTTCCACGGACAGAAATTTTCCGAAAATATCAATTGTTAATCCGACGGAATATTTGTGTCGGCCAATCACATTTTACAAAATTTTCTTTCTGAGGAAAATTTTCCTGAGTAGAAATGGGCCTTTATAGTCACGAAAACTACTTATTGGTGGTTTGCAACCAATGCCTGTAATGAGATTTATAAGACAAAGATGCGGCGGCCATGTTGGAGAAAATAGACTCCAAATTCAATAGCTACTAATGATATTCTTTTGTTAGCGTTTTCCTAACATGACCACTGTGCAAACCAAGGTTATAGAAGATTGCACTTAATATGTAGTAGTCTTCCAGAGGCTATACATCCTCCAGAAAAATGTTACACTGCTTCGAATCACTGAAAAAAATGTGAAATCCATACTATGAGATTTGCAATTGCACACTAAATCCATAGTATATCCATACTATTTCGATACTATAACCATAGTATGGAAATATACAGTTATTATGGATAATCAAAAATCCGTTCTATTTCCAATAAACGTCCATACAATTTCCATTCTATGGATTTTCAAACTTTTTTCCAGTGGAACTGATGGTTCGCCAATGACTCCTGACAACATGACCCAAAATCTGATCAAGCTTTGAAACGTAGAACATTCGTTGAAGCATATTTTCACAGACCTGCCAACACTCACGTTTTGTCGTGAGACTTTTTAATAAATTTAAACCATAATAATAAGAAAATCTTGGAAATTTCGGGAAATCTAACGGTTTTTAACAAAATCTCATGACTTTGTAAAATACATAAACTCACTATACTTCTGCCACTGTGAGGTTGGCATCAGTAGTAAAAGACCCTCATCTGGTGGCGGAAGTAATTAGTATGCAAACTTAGGTGTCGGGATTAATTAGTATGCAAAGTCTATGACGTCACTTTGTTCGGCTAACACTCTGGCGGAATTTATAATTTCCTTGCAAAATCTATGACGTCACTTTGTTCAGCTAACAATCTGGCGGAATTTATAATGAGCTTGCAAAACTATGATGCCACTTTGCTGGCCCTAACCCTAACCTTGGGCCAACTGTGACAGGTAGCGCGACCAATTAACCCGGGCAAGGTGACTCCTTCGACAGCCTTTAACCCTAGTGTAATTACGCCACAGAACAAGAGCAGGCAGTAAACAGTAAAGTATGTCTACACGGTAAAGTTACTACCTCTTCGACTACGAAAAATGGTACATTTTGATTCTGTGGAGAAAAACCTTTTAGAACAGTTGTAATATATTTTGCGATAAAAACATGTAGTCGTTATATACGTTGTTATGTGTTGCTAAGTCATTAGCGACGCTTGGGTGCATGCATATATTAACGTACAACATATTTGTACACTTATCAGGCGGGCGGGTTGCGCGGGCAGATGAGCGGGCTTTGCAGGCAAAAGCTTAAACAAAACTTCAGTTTTAAAATACATTTATTTCTTCAAAACGTTTTACAAAATTTAGTACGGTCTACTTCTAAGAGCGTAACGTGTAGGTGTTTTGTTATTTTTATGCTTCTAATCGTCACTTGTTTGAGATGTTTCGCTTTCAGATTCATCGTCGTGGCTGCTTTCATCATCGCAGTCGCTTTTATCTTTCCTAATCCATTTGGGACGTCTTGGATCTTCTTCCAGTTTTTGCTTCTTGACTGATGATAGATTGCTGCGTTGACTTCGCCTTCTTTTGCTTCCATGTCCCGTTTGACGCAGAAGAGTCCTTGCTCCTTGCTCAACAAAGTCTTTAACAACTTTCCCTCTGTGAGCCTTTACAAATTCTCTTGCATTTTTTCCTTGAAGTACATCTTGACCAACTTCTTTGGCTGCTTGTAATGCTCTTTTGCTCTTTTGCCAACAACTTTACCTCCTTGTTTGAATAGAGGGATAGCATATCTTGCAAGGCTCTTGAAAATGCTTCCGATCCCATATCCCTTTGCATACGTGCACCATAAAACCCAGCGATATTCCCACCACGCTGCTGTCTCAAGAAATGGTCTTTCAAAACAGGTGGGAAATTTGTCGTCGCTGACCAAAAAATTGCGGGCAGAAACAAAGCCCATGCATTTACATTCAAAACAAAGCAGAAAGTTAGCAAGAAGCTGTTTTAGCTGACGATTTTTTGCTTTCCATTCAACGATATACAAATTATTGGTTATTCTTTTAAAAGTCGATCATGAATTCTTTGTTTTGGGATGATTGTTTAGTAATCGAATGATTGGAAGAAGTTAATATGGCGACGTGAACATAGGAGTAAATACCGTATACGTCGATCTATGGCTTGTTTAAAACCGTAATAAACGAAGAAAGACGTGATTTGAGAATGAAATGTAAGTTGAAATTAACTTTATATGCCTCAAATTTTCCATCCTATGTTTCATAATGTAACTTCAGCTGTCTAAGTTCAAAATACAAGCTCGCGAAATTTGACAAATTTTGAAAATATGTAAAAATAGCTTGATTTTGAACTGTAGTTTCTCAAAAATAGCCCGTGGCCTCAATTTCAAATATAGCTAAATGAAAAGAAAAAACTTTTCGGCGTTTGTAGGTATCAAACATATCGTCAGGAAAATAGGGGCTCACAATGTTTTAGTTCAGTCTTTGAGACCCAGTTGCTTCGCATGTGTTGTGGTCAAATTTTTGCCAAGAATCAAAGGCCGAAATGTGAACTTCCTTCATGAAAACCGCTTCGAGAAGGGTCTAGTTTGAAAATTTAGCTATTAATTTCGATTTCATGAGCATATTTTGGTTACACGTTAAGTATTTTTGTGCTTGATGCGATTAAAAATTTGTTGTATATTCAAGCCCGGCTTTTGTGTAATTTTGGTGATGACCGGAACAGAAATAAAGATATTTTAAAAACTGGCCGTGGCCTCACGATAAAACTTTCTACAAATGTTCTCTGTTTCATGTACTTTTATTTGATATCTTAGGTATAAGCGTAAAAATAGGGGCTCATACAGTTTAAGAGGTTGTAAAATGCATGACATGCCTCTATTTTCATGTAAACATTCGAAATTCTTCGACAGCAAAGTAGCAACTGTTTCAGATCGAATGCACACGGACAGCCCACCAGAGACAATGGCAGGGTATTGAAATAGAACGTCACTAAAAAATTCTGTATGATTAATTTAGATCATGTCTACTCTTTCAACATAAAACAGTCATTTATTTTGTACAAACATTTTGCAATATTTACACGATTGTGCCTTTTTGTAAACACGCGTTGCGTGTATTCCACGCCATTGCGTGGTTCATTTCACTCGCGCATGCTCAGACAAATTTCCCACCTGTTGTCTTTCAATAGTTTTGTGTCTACAACAAGCGTACCTCTCACCGTGTTGATGTGTTCAGTTCAAGTAAACTGATCAAATATCACTTTGTTCGCTTATTTTAAGGTAAAAAAGTCTTTTATCCGTACTAACATCCATAATTTCATCACAATGACAATGTTGGCAACAGGCGATTACATGCGTGAAATTTCCTTCGGACAGTCGAAAATCACAGATCGTACAGTGACACCTCTTACAATTTGGATAAAATTCTATCCATGTGCATATAGGACATGTGGCCAAATGGGAGATGTCTAAATCTTTGTTACAACCGTTACAAACTGTGTCCATGTCTTCAGACTCATCCTCGGATTTGTCAGACAGTATATCCTGGTAGGACCACTTGTGGGCTAGCATTGTAAGGACACGCCCATTTACGATTAGGCTTTTATCAATATCCAATTTTGCAAGACCTTTGAGAAATATATTCATTCAAGCTGGTTCCGGAATTTCAGTATTATATGGTAAAACAGTATATTGCAAAAGATCAATATTTGTTCCACGTATATTCTGTCCTTTGTATACAATTTCCCCTTGAAGATTCCATGTGAGAATATCCGTGGATGTGAGAATGGAGTGAAGAAGTTCTTCCGCAATGTGTTTACCAACATTATCGTTGAAGTGTCCAAGTATATCTTCAACACCCCAATGTCTCGGAGATGATCTTTCCTTGCTGTCCGTGGTTGGAATGACAATGTAAATTAATGATGGTTACTTTATACTAATTCTGCAAGGCCCTCTAAGTACCAATCCTGGCAAGTATCAATCCTAGAAAACTACTCCCGCGCTGAACAAGAATTTTCCTTTTCTTTATAAAACTCTTACTTCTGTCTGCTAAATCAGCGAGATCGTCTTTAAATGGTCCAAGTTTGTTCAATGTTCCTTTAGGATACGTAAAGTTTTCCAAGCAATTACATAGAAAGCGAATCTGTTCATGATGCAGAATTCAACAGAGCTTGCTGTTGAATTGGATGAGAAGTACACAAGAGCTCCACAAACGGTCTGTGTTTGATATAACTGCTAGTCATCTATGTTCGGCGGTCAGCAACGGAATGAAGATTTAGTTGAGAATGACGCATATATATAAGGGTCGACTCGCCCTCTACAGACTGGGTCCAGACTATAGTCTTAATCGGGTTTTTTTTACTATAGTCTTCGTAGTCAGGACTATAGTCTTTCATAGTCTTTACTATAGTCTTTATAGTCTTTACTATAGTCTTTATAGGCTTTACTATAGTCTTTCATAGTCTTTAATGTAGTCTTCATAGTCAGGATTATAATCGTTCATAGTCAGTACTATAGTCTTTATAGGCTTTACTATAGTCTTTATAGGCTTTACTATAGTCTTTATAGTCTTTACTATAGTATTTCATATTCATGACTATAGTCTTTCATAGTCATGACTATAGTCTTCATAGTCATGACTATGAAAGTCTTTCATAGTCTTTACTACAGTCTTTAGTCTTTACTATAGTCAGGACTATAGTCTTTCATAGTCTTTAATGTAGTCTTCATAGTCAGGACTATAGTCTTTCATAGTCAGGACTATGGTCTTTCATAGTCTTTACTATAGTCTTTATATAGTCTTTACTATAGTCTTGATAGCCAGGACTATAGTCTTTCATAGTCTTTAATGTAGTCTTCATAGTCAGGACTATATAATCTTTGATAGTCTTTACTATAGTCTTCATAGTCAGGACTATAGTCTTTATAGTCATGACTATAGTCTTCATAATCAAGACTATAGTCTTTCATAGTCTTTACTGTAGTCTTAATGACTATAGCAAACGGGATAAATATACCTCTTCACCCTCGCTTTAAATCATTTCACTCTGACTCTTGCGAAGTAAACATGTCTTATGAATGCGACATCTGTGGTAAACCGTTTGCAAATGCGAGTAATCTCCTTCGCCACAAGAAGGTTGTTCATGCATATGGAACTCGTAATCTTGGGCAACAAACTCTTACGGTGAATGGAGTTACAGTTTTGGAACACCCATTTACTTGCATTGTAGCTGGGTGTACACAAAGCGGCAAAACCGTATGGGTAAAATCTCTCTTGGAGAACGCTCAGAAGACCATACGTCCTGCTCCTCAACGTATCATTTGGTGTTACGGTCAATGGCAACCCTCCTATTTTGATATGATGCGGACGATTCCTGGAATCGAGTTCAATAAAGGCATTCCCGACGATATCGACAACGCAGATTACTTGGATGTATCGCAACGGAATTTGATCGTATTGGATGATCCCATGGCACAATCTAGCAAGGATAAACGTATTGCTGATCTTTTTACGAAAGGAAGTCATCATCGAAATTTGTCTATCATTTATATTGTTCAAAATATATTCCATCAAGGTAAAGAAATGAGAAATATCAGCCTAAACGCGCATTATATCGTGCTGTTCAAGTCACCAAGAGATAAACAGCAAATTTATATGCTTGCAAGGCAAATAAATCCCGGAAAAGTACAAGAATTTATGAGGAGTTATGAAGATGTCACGAGCCGCCCTCACGGGTACTTAATGTTGGATTTAAAACCAACAACGAGTGATGAAGATCGACTTAAGACGAATATACTTCCAGGCGAGATTGAAAGGTTTATACAAAAACAATCGTATCGTCAACCACCGCTACTAAATGCCATGTATGATGCCGAGCAGCGAATGAAAAAAAACATGGATGCACCACACAACTTAGCGCTGTGGAAAAACGCAAATTATATTCTGATCAACTAAACCGATTTCTCACATTCAAAAATAAGATGGATGTCCCGGCTCAGGCCCCTGTTCAAACATCACCGTTAATGCCTGCAGAGATACCACCACAAGTGCCACCTACGCCTGTACCAGCGGAAATACCACCACCAGTGCCTGCTACTACTAAACCTAATTTCCTTACGCCACCACCAACAGAAAAGGAACGACCAATTAGACTGAAGCGCAACTTTTTCTACAATTGGGTAGACTCTGCTGATTGGAAAGAAAGTGACTTGGCTATGATGAAACCGAAGGAAAGAGAGGATTATGAACGTTTTTTACTAAACGAAAGACCGAAATATATTCCAATGAAGCCTGAAGATGTTGCAAGATTATCACCTGAGGATAGACAAGAATATGAGAACTCTTTAAAAATAACAAAAACACCTAGACGTTACGCTCTTAGAAGTAGACCGTACTAAATTTTGTAAAACGTTTTGAAGAAATAAATGTATTTTAAAACTGAAGTTTTGTTTAAGCTTTTGCCTGCAAAGCCCGCTCATCTGCCCGCGCAACCCGCCCGCCTGATAAGTGTACAAATATGTTGTACGTTAATATATGCAGCACCCAAGCGTCGCTAATAACTTAGCAACACATAACAACGTATATAACGACTACATGTTTTTATCGCAAAATATATTACAACTCTTCTAAAAGGTTTTTCCCCCACAGAATCAAAATGTACCATTTTTCGTAGTCGAAGAGGTAGTAACTTTACCGTGTAGACATGAACTAAACGTTTTCAACTAAAGACTATGCTTCGAACGGATCGGCTCCGCGAACCAGGCTCCGAGCTATTTAGACTAGGCTCTAAGCTTTTGGCTTTCAAAGGTTGATTATTCCAAATTAGGCTCCGAGCTACATATACATTTTCCCGACTGCCAAAAAGAGTTTTTAAATCTTGCGAGCTGGGCTTGAACCAACGACCTAAGGGACTACGGTCCTCCGCTCTACCAACTGAGCTATCGCAAGAGCATGTTTTAATCACCCGAAAAAAACCCAATCAAAATACATGTGTGTTTGGCCGCGCTATCCCTAACATCTGGCTCAGGCTTGTCCGAGTGTTGCCTGCTCTTGTTCTGTGGCGTAATTACACTAGGGTTGAAGGCTGTCGAAGGAGTCACCTTGCCCGGGTTAATTGGTCGCGCTACCTGTCACAGTTGGCCCAAGGTTAGGGTTAAGGCCGGCAAAGTGGCATCATAGTTTTGCAAGCTCATTATAAAATCCGCCAGATTGTTAGCTGAGCAAAGTGGCATCATAGTTTTGCAAGCTCATTATAAATTCCGCCAGATTGTTAGCTGAACAAAGTGACGTCTTGGATTTTGCATACTAATTAATTTCGACACCTAAGTTTGCATACTAATAACTTCCGCCGCCAGATGGGGGTCTTTTACTACTGGCATCAGTGTTTGATAACATGAATGTGGTATGGACAAGTTTCCCCTCGGTGCGTGCGTGTCGATTACCCCTATATAGCTATTTCAATTAAGGTTGTCCCCGAGCAAAGCGGAAAAGTCGAATAGGAGTGCGAAAGGCTTGCTGGGAATCACTAACAAATTCATTAATTTTTTAGCAATTCTCAGCAAGCCTCAATTCCGCGCTCGTATTCGACTTTTCCGCTTTGCTCGAGGACAACCTTAATTGGAATAGCTGTATATTACCATATAAAGCCGTTTCACTGAGGAAAATATACACTGAAGATTTATTAATAACCGCATGTTTCTTCCGGTGTTTTCTGATTGGTTGATTTCATGATACGATTTTAGGGACAGATATTCAAAATTGCATGCGCATGGCGTCAATGCTCGCAGGCTATATATCAGAAATATTGAAAGTTTCCGATCTGTTTTGTTGAATCACGTTAAAAGTTGATATCTTATATTTTTAAATGGCATGAGAGGCCCTTGCAAGTATTTTTACAATGCCTTTATGTTTCTCGATAATGGCCAATGCCTCGCGTTCGCATTGTCTCCCTAACGACCAGTATAATTCACACTTTTCTAGTGCGTTTTTCTCGGCTTCTGATAGATGTGAATGAGTAGATATCGATGATATGAATATGATATGAGTTTTTATACCCTCATATGCATGAACATTCGTAACTCGTCCACTCGTTCACATTCATCAGAAAAAGAAAATCCCACCTAAAATCGCAGCAACAATTACAAATGTGCCTTAAAGGCCCGCACAGACCGGACGCGATTCGGCAACGCGACGCGAATTTTCAGTTTTCAAAAGAGAATAAACGGATAAATATTTTTCGAGATATGCAGGCCAAATAGCTAAAATTGCTTAAGTGGTTCCGAATATTTGAAAAACATAGAAACTTAGTAAAGATAAATGTCATTGAAAATTGAAAATTCGCGGCGCAATGACGAATCGCGTCCAGTCTGTATGGACCTTAACTCATAAGTTAAATACTCTTAAAAGTCGGAACATAAGATACCACTTTATTTTCTCTGCAAGCACTTTAACTATTATTGTATTATTATATTAATTTAGTTGAAACTTAACTAAGCACCTTAAGTAAAAGCCTTATGGTTTCTAAAAGTTTGCTAGCCCTATACTATTGTAAATATTTCCTATTTTATAATTGTTAATGAAATTTGGGCGAATTAGTTATTTGAAATAGAAATAAATCATTTTCCCGTTGAATTTTCTGTTGTGAAAAGGTATAACTTGTCTAATATTAAATACTACTGTTGGTGTCCAACCGCGAAGAGTGACGAAGCACTTTAATTTATTAAATACGTTTAAACGGCGTTACTTAATTTGTAGTTAAATAGTTGTTAAACGAAAATACGCGATCATGGATACCTAACTTTCGCACTAAATGCATGTAGTTAACTTAAACTTCCTTTTAAAACAACCGGTCCCAGGTGTTTTCAGTGTATATATGCAAGAATAAAACGGGCCACTTAAACAAACCCTTGTTTTGACGACGTTTCATGTTTGGGTAAATAGGTTTTCAGTGACACGCACCATTTCTTTTCCTCATGTGAGTCATGTCTACATAGCGTTAAAGTCATCTTATCTTTACTAAAGGTTCTATTAATTATTATATCAACTATTCACATGTATTATATTAGCAGACATGCATATAGTCATAAGACATAGATGTGTAACTACGTATAAGCACCTGTAACATAGAAAGAACTGGCTAAAACGCCTCGCAGCAGGAAGTTGGAATATTATCAATTATTAACATTAACATTGCCAAATTAGGTAATGAATGGAGAAAAATATCCAACTCAAAGTTTCTGTTTTGCTTCGATTTGACATAGTAACACAGCACACGCAAGCTGAGCTTCGGATTTCTAGTGTATCTTTTTCAATTTAATATACACTGCTAAGAAAACTACATCAATAGCAAACAATTGGCAAAATAATTGAGTTGATTAAACATGTGAAATTCACAAGTTGCTGTATTCCATAAACGTATATTTTAGCCATTACCTATATAAGTAGTCATGTAAATGTTTTAAAAAGTCTAAATTCATTATTTGAGTTTAGATTCTAAACTCGAGCAATGTTTAACGACACTATTTGCATGTATGCATGCCGGATTCGCCGGGACACGAAAAGTTCGATGTTCCAACCAGTCAGTTGGACTTGGCCTTCGATAATTCTCGGATTTTTTGTCCGGAGCAGGAGAAAAGCTTGTCCGTCAATTTTGTAACAAATCTAAAGGATAGTGAAAGATTTTTTCGAGATCAGGCATTTATTTTTTGAAATTCTGTTTTAATCTCGGAACAAATTGTATAAAGAGATCATTTTGAATTTCATTGTTTATCTTGCCATCTTTAATTTATCCACATGCATTATATGCATATCGTTATCTCTTTGAAATCGCAAAACGTTTCTATTTTCTTTCGGTTCGAGCATTTCTTTCCGACTTTTTTGTCCACCCTGCAAGTCATATCAACGCTACCTGCTTACTGGAGTTCGTTGCATTTGCTGTCTATAGCTAGCTATACTTTCTGTGTAAATCAAGCACTCAACTTACATACGACAACGTAGGCGGGTTGTGTACGTGCTTGATTTACACAGTACAACTCAAGTTGTAGGCAGGTTGCATGCGACGGTTTTAGGCAAAAGTTATGTAGTGCAAATCTGTCTTTATTAAAATATATTTATAACCGGTATGACATATGTAGGCTAGTGAAAACGCAACAGCTAGTAATTAAAATTATTTATCTAAAACATAAAATTCATCGGACATAAAGAGCCCAAAAATTAAGAAGATTTAGTAATATCTTCCAAAATGAATAATATACAAATGTGAAGTACATTATGGCATACCTTGTCGATCACTGAATTTAAACGAATATTTGGCAAACCAAGATATTAAAACGTTGTTGTCTTCCTCTGCTTAAGTGATGCGCATTTGAAAAGCGATGTCCTTCGTATCCAATTTTGCAAGTTAATTACTGAAGTCCAGTATAGGATGTTTTTCTTGCACCTGTCGCTTTTTATCGCGCTTCAATCGAGGTGTGTAGTTTTTCAGACGATGTAGGCCCTACTGAGATAAGTTCGTACGACAAGAACTGCAGTAGGCAGTACCGCAGGAGAAATAGAGTATAGAGCATTTTATGAAAAATTATTTCTATTAAAACAATGGCAATACATTGCGTACTGTATTTATGTTCATTATTATTAATTGGGCAATTTCAGTCGGTGCCTGGTGAAATTCGACCTGCAAAAAGCCTTCACAGCGGGCTGCTCCATTGCCTATTTCAAACACCCTGAGAATACGCACTTAATATCTGAAAGTGTTCTATTGTTGTCATGGTAGTTGTCAATAATATATTAATTATGTATTTTTGTCAGCCACTTTGTTCTATTTTTATAAGTTAAAACTTTACGATTGCAGAAATTATTGTTATAAGTTAAAACTTTATGATTGCAAAAAAAGCACACCACACCACTAGTATAACTATATAATAGAAAGTTCGTCTACTGAGTGTCTGAGTCCCTCCTCATGCAATCATATTTCGTTGCCAGGGAATGCGTCCTTTAATTTTAACATTAGAGATCTTAAGATATGCTAAATCTAGTACGCGGACGTGTCAAATAACAGTTGCTTGTATTGCTCGTTGGGATTTGTTACCGATTTGGATTATTTTCACCTGTATCTGAAGAAGTTCTTTCCGGCGTGTTGCTGACACTGTCAATTTCGCGTATGTGTCTTTCGTCACGTCCGCGCACTAGACTTTTACCATATCTCAAACTCTCTTTAGCTTGTTAACGCGAGATCGGGGATAAATTCATTAACGTATGAAAATTTGCCCATGAATGTGCTAGTCATTCTCGAATTCGTCACGTTACATGCGTCATGTGTCAACACTGAGGTAAAGCCCAAATTTCAGTACAGCATATACGGTTTCCAATTCATCCCGCCCGGTACAGTATGACCATAACCCTCATGTGAAAACAAATTACAAATATCTAACAATCTCTAACAATTGCTATACGGTGTCATCGCAGATACTGTCCCCCTCCCCCACAAAAAAACCCAACAAAATCTGCGCTACTGGACACTATCAGCTGGCGATCGAATTGTGTCTTCCTGTATAGTATCCGCTAATGTGTGCCCCTGACACTAATGTACCCCATTGAGTATTCTGTCTCCCTCGCAAACTATGCGATTACGTATACGTTCGTAGAATGAGACGTTTTACAAGAGTGCATGTGTGGACAACGCTTTTTAAAGTTATTCTTGACGTTTTTTAACTTGGGAACTTGCAATGTATGTAATATAGGCCAATTCTGTTTACAACAGAGCCATTTTCCCCGAGCCGACGGCGCGAAGCGCCGTGCGAGGGCACTAATTCCCCCCGGCTATTTACACCCGGGTAAACGAAAGCATTAGCGAAGTCTAAAGTTCATCAAATATCGCGGGCGTGGGTCACCAACCGTGGGTGGTGATCCTCACTGATCTCAAAAATATAGCGGACTGTCATGAATAGCAAACACTGTGATTGGTCCAATTTAAAGTTTGCATTATAACGACTGCATGACGAGAGCGAAATAGAAAACATTTCTTTATTTGATGATTGATAAATTTCTTGCAAATATATTTCATTTTTGCTCGCATTTTTGCAAGATTTTGTAAATTTCAAGAAAGAAATGGCGAAAGAATCGGCTAAAAGAAGGGAGCCGACGTTAACGAAGGTAAGGGAGCGGTCATTATTTATGGTGGGGGGTGGCACCGAAGAGAAATGTTTTTCATGGGAAAAATTTTGCTGACCCAACCATTAAAAAGTCAAAAATTTGATTACCCAACCTCAAATATCAATTAAAAAATAATTACCCACCCCTGGCCAAGAACTTTACAAAAGGATACCATTCAGTTGTCACCATGTCCTTTACCACTTCTGTGACACGAGTTTGATAACAAATTGTGAAATGTTCTGCCGTCTAAAGTCTCATATTGTCTGCACATGTAGTTTCTAAATTGGAGACACCATTTGTTTCCCAACAAATCGGAAAATGACAGATAGTGACTCTGATTGATTCACATATTGTATTTACATATGCTTTTTAGTCTCCAATATTTCAGTGAGTTATGCTTTGGAAATGACAATAATTTTTTATTACCCAACCCTTGAGTTGTTTTGTTCTTCATTTACCCAACCTTTTACTCACTCCAAATTTTGTTTACCCAACCCTTTTCTCTTCGGTGCCACCCCCTGCCATAAATAATGACCGGTCCCTAAGTTTGCTTTCAATATTGATTTTATAATTGCTTTAATTTAAAACCCGACGCTTTTGCGTATATGAAGCAACTAAACAAGACAGCATATCGGGCCCCATTTCAGTGTATCTTTAATATTGATTCCCTTTTTTATTATATTGATTTTTTTAAATAAAAAAGGAAAGCGAAGTTATTTGCATGCTAGAATTTGAAATCGTCAGTTTATTGCAAACTCAAAGTTTATCGATAAAGCCATTTAATTAAAGAATAAAGGCAGTTTAGTTTTATAAAGAACACTTTAAAACGTTTTGCGAAGCGTTTGTGGTTGAATTTTACCTTAAATTGAAGCTTATATTACGTATAATATCATACCTAATATATATATATATGTTGGGAAATTGATAATTTTGTAATTAAAAGTGATAGTTTTAAGCGATTTTTCATTTGTAAGAATATTCTTAAAAAATTATCGTGTTACCATGGCAACTACTTTAGAGGCAACTACTTTCGATACTTCATGTTCGGAAAATACAATGGTTTTGTCAGCAAGGCGAGGGTTTCTGCATGCATGTATTTTCTAGTAATGTTTTCAATCCTCTTCATTATTGCATTCATTCTACGTTGCAACACAGAAAATTCGTGAAAATTCTGTGAAAATTCGTGGCATTGCTTGTCGACCCCCAGCAGCGCTACCCAGATCTGAGTAGTTGATTCTGATTGGTCATAGTTAAAATTAAGCGCATTGGATTCTTATTGGCTGAGTTCAAACGTGAGCAAAGTTCTGACTTTTCTGGCTAACGTAAACAAATCGCATCACGCTCAGGAATTGCCGTTATTTTCAACTCGTTGTTGCCTTTCATTTGTTCAATTAGATATCATATTAATTTGCCGTACATTTAATAGAAACATTCTTGCATCGAAAATTTAGTACTTTGACGAAGCACAGAGCAGAGTAAAATTAACAATGAACATCAATTGTCAAAAAAAAATATTTCGATTTTGAAAATCAAAGTCCAACGGTCTTTGATATTTATATCAAGCCGGCAATCAGTATCTATTAGGGACGGACCATTTGATTTTTCATGGGGGGGGGGGGCGCAAATCCGAAAAAAAATATCGAGCATGTCTCGAATGGAAGAAAAAAAAATCGAACATCACTAACACCCTCAAAAAAAAATATCGAGCACAAAAAAATTCTAAATTAGCAATACTCTATATTGAAAGAAAAATTCAGTTTCCCTTAGTTTTTTTCTGTTCAGTGTTTCGGTTCTGCCTTGGTTAACAGTACCGGAAGTATACATGCAAAATACAAACCGATACAAACCAGTTCTGACAACTTTGACTTCAATAATTCAATTATCCACAAATTACCTTAATGATATCCCCCAAAACCCCAATCTTAACACTGAAAGTCCCACACTTCTGTAAATTCGACATCGATTAATGAGGGGGGAGGGGTATGATTCACGTTTCACAACAAAAAAATACCGTTTCACAATTCGCGTGCCATAAAAAAGCAATTTCACATTTCACGGATAACGAGACTCTAATAAAAATGATATGATAATAATAGCTTTAAGATTATGTTTAATGGATGGTACAGTACAACGCTTTAAGTTCTCTTCTCTGCCTGGCAGTTAAAAACTACATACAAGTTTGAGTGATGAGTACGTCCGACGAATCTCCGAAAGGCCTCCGAAGTTTCTACTCTTGTGCAATCGAGTGAGATCGATCATATAAATTATTATCGCGTATTATGTCCATTATCACTATTATAAAATAGATCGGAATAAACAAATCAAAATCACAGTTCACGAAACAGACATCCTTAATTCCAATTTCACAGAGCATTTTTTGATCGACAATCACGCCTCACGGCTGTAGAACAAATCACAGATCATGACAGTAAAATCAAGCATTTCACAGGATCAAATATTGACCATTCACGCAGTGGCGTAGACAAGGGGGGGGGCTCAGCCCCCCCCCTCAATAGGCTGATGGACTGCCCTTGTAAAAAAGATGAAATCCGGGTAGAAATTAGGGGGGGGACGATGACTACCCATGTGACTACCAATCTCATCTGTTCACCAAATTGTCTATAAAAGTTCTAATCTTTCCTAAATCTAACTACAGAAAATAATGCCTATGGTGGTTATTGGTTAAAATGCGTTTTAAAACTTCGATTTAACTATTCACACGCGACCAAGTAAGCTTCGTTGAGTCAAATTAAGGATCCACATTATTGAGAAATCATTAAAAATCAGGTCTTTCCTGCAGTAAATAATCTTCAGAATTATGCAAAATCTCTCCCCAGAAACACGGGAAATCGCCATTGAAGGACTCCAGATTTCAAAATTTTCCCGGGGGAGAATGCCCCCGGACCCCCTAAAAAGGCTTACGCCTTCGGCGTTCGATATATGCCCTCCCAAAAATTATAGTCTGGCTACGCCACTGCATTCACGGGTCACAAAAATACCCTTTCCCACCCGGCTCATTAATATCGCTCTCTGATTCTCAATAAAAATCGCAGTTTATAATACGTATTGGGAACACTGATACGATTGGGAACCGTGAGAATTTGTATACAGATGCCATTACGCCAATGCAAAATGGGTTACACACTTTAATACACTTGATCTAATTTTGATTGGGACTATGGTCTACATTTCGTAGACCATAGCCCCGTGTAAAATGGGCCAAGTATAAAATTGGCCAAGTATAAAATGGGCTGTGATAGTTATATCATAGAATAGGAAGGTATACCAAAGGTCTCACTCAAGCAAGTATTTGTCCGCGTTTTTATAAGCGATTCGTCCGATCATCAATCACGCCATCCTGGCTAGTACAACAGGCACTTTGTACCTATCAAAACCTGATAAAAACTTCCGGCTGTACTAGCCAGGATGGCGTGAGCGAGTTAAAATTTTCGTGGGTTACACTTCTGCTATACTTTCCGATTTTGTGGTTATATGCTGTATATTCAAATACATTCTCAACCGGAATATAACCACACGTGGTTATTATTGTATTAACGCTATAGTAAAAATTTAAAAAAATATCGTGCACGCGGCAAGATTCGATAAAAAAAAATCGTGCGGAGTCGGTGAGGTCCAAAAAAAAATCGAGCACTCTCAAAAATGCGCCCCCCCCCATGAAAAATCAAATGGTCCGTCCCTTAAGTTCATCAGTCGCGTGACCAATCAGAACCAACCAATTCAACCCAAATCTGGGTAGCGCTGCTGATGATCGAAGTGCCACGAATTTTCACAGACTCTATTATAGCAAACTGTTATCGAAAACAAAGTCAAATGAATGTCTTGGAAGTTTAATTAAAGCACTGATATACCGGCTGTAGAATCTATAAACGCTTCAAAAGACTAAAAATGTCTGTGCGTATATTCATAGTTTATATGCGTATACAGCTATTTCAATTAAGGTTGTCCACGACCAAAGCGGAAAAGTCGAATGCGAGCGGAAAAGTCGAATGCGAGCGCAAAAGGGTACTGGGAATCGCTTTGAAAATTCATGAATTTGTTAGCGATTCCCAGCAGCCTTTCGCGCTCGTATTATTTCAACCTTAATTGAAATAGCTGTATTCATGGTTTATACGAATTTGTGATCACAATCAGCTCTCCGTGATTATCATAATTGTGCCAAAGATGTAAATGGTTTTATTGACTAAAAACAGTTAATATCGTATCCTGATTCGTGTCGCTGCTCTGCAGACTGATTATTATTATTATTTTATTATTATTATAACATCTTTATACACGGTAACTAATCAACCATATTACCTATCAGTATTTACAAAAATTATAAAGGTTGTTTTTCATTAGGCCGTGTTATTAAATACAGAACTCGAAATACTATTATATAAACTATTATAAAAATATTAAAAGATACTAAGAAATGTTTGGGTCGAAGTGATACGTTAAATATATATATTACAAATGAATTAAGTAGATATAAAATTTTTACTATTATAGTTCCAGTCTTTAGCAGCAGCATATCCGAATGTCCTTTTCATTGAATTTGTTTTAGGCTTCGACAACAACAGCATCTTGTTATTACTTCTTAAATTATATTTATCAGAATTTGAGATTTTAAACATAGTTGAAACGTTTTCAGGACATTGGTTTGAAAGGGCTTTGGCCACATATGCTAATTTTTGCTCCTTTCTTCTCTCTTCGAGTGTTCTCCAATTTAATTTCTTTAAAATATCCGTGGAGCGAATTTCATAGGTATCACCTGTGATTACTCTAGCTGCACGGTTTTGTAGTCTCTGTAGCTTTTTTTTGAACCTTCGCCACAGTTTCCCCAAACCATGGAGCAGTAATCAAAACTCGGTTGCACTAAAGCCTGATAAATATATTTAAGAGTTTCAAGAGAGACAAATGGCTTTGCACGGCGCAGCATACCAATGCCCTTCGATACCTTTTTACTGATGTTGTCGATTTGCTCATTCCAACATAGATTGTCATCAATCAGTACACCTAAAGTCTTTTTGGAATAAACCTGTTTCAATAGTTTCCCCCCGCATGATACGCTAGTATTTTTTTGAATTTTAGCTAATCTTTGACGGGTTCCAATGATCATGTATTCTGTTTTTTCAATGTTTAAAGTTAGTTTGTTTGAAAGAAGCCACTGGTGAATATTTTTCATTTCAGAACTTATTTTGGATTCCATAGATAGATAATTTACTTAGAAGAATTCCGTGATCAACCGTATCAAATGCTTTACATAAGTCCAGAAAAAGTACTCCGTTTATCATCCCAGCATCCATGTTAAGTAACCATGAATCCGTATTTGCTAAAAGGGCTGATGCGGTGGAATAATTTTTACGGAAACCAGACTGACACGAACTCAGAATATTATTTTCAGTTAAAAAGGAATTGAGCTGTGTACAGACAAGTTTCTCAAATAACTTGGCAATAATTGAAATAATGGAAATCGGTCTATAATTGCCTCGATTTTTTTTGTCACCAGATTTATGAATTGGAGAAATTCTTGCAGTCTTAAGATCATCAGGGAAAATTCCATGTTTGAGTGAAGTATTAAAAATAAATACTAAAAAAGGCGCCACGGCATCACTTGCATCTTTCAAAAGTTTGGCTGGGATATTATCATGTCCAGTTGACTTAGACGTCTTTAATTAATGCCCGTTAGCCGAACAAATAAATAGCCAGGAAAACTTGAAGCACGCTTTCGATCAGTTTCTTGCAACGTCTCAATTGTTCACTGTTTCGTACAATCGATATCGTACGTCCGGCCCGCTCTGAAACGCAACTGCCCACTCTGAAATGCAACTGCCCTCTCTGATTTTCGCGGCAAAAACCGAGGAATGAAACAATTTTTAAACGAAAAATCTGTCCAAAACGTTTGAAAAACGTAGCCTAACGATAGTCAGAATAGGAAAATAGCACGATGTACACCAGAATTGGCAATATTTTGATAGAAATGCGACTGAAAGTTATTTGACATGTATAAACTTACGCTGACAAAACAGTATATTTTTTTAAATGCTCATGTATTCGGCCCATTGAGCTGTATAATAACATTAATACTAGGGATCCAAGGATAGTGTGAAGTTTCGAATTGAAAAAGACACTGCAAGAACTATATAGGGTCGCCGACAACCTAGAAAAGCTGATGGTTTACACTACGAAATAAACAGTTACCAAAGGCATTTCATCTCATTATTTATTGCTTTTAATACGCTCGGCATACGAGTAGCGTGACGTTTGAAACAAGCCTAACACATCAGAAACGTGCCTTGTGAAACTGATGCAATTTATCTATTTATTGTGATGCTACACGCGACAATTCGAAATTTAAATTGTTTCACCAACAACCAAATTTTGCATATTCTGAATTTTCATTTGCAGCTGTCGCTAAAAGCATCCCCACTAGGCTACTGCTATATGCTAAATTTATCTAAAACTATAATTGAAATAGCTGTATAAGATATGTTATGAATAATAAGCACTACGTCGTTACATCATTAAAAGGACGCATTTTATCCTCATCCGTTCCGTATTTTGTCCGCATATTCGTTCCGTGGATCCGCTCCATCCGCTTCCGCATTTTAACCTAATTGTGACATGTTTCACAATAACAAGTCTCATTGACCTTTGACTTTTCCCAGTGTCACGTCTATTTTCAGCTTTTCGCATGTGTTGAATATATTAATGTCACTTTAGATTTCAATAGTTGCACAGTTAAGCAGTGTTTACTGTAAATTAAAGCAGGTTTGACAAGCTTTGATACAGTTCTGTGTACAGAATACTACAGATTGATTCTCGTAAGATCTGGTAGAGTTATCGTCGCACTGAACACAAGTTTGCACCGTTGACAACCGCGTTGTGCTTGACAGTAAACAAAGAGAAGGTCCGTGACAGTACACGTTGGCTACATGTACCTCCTTGCTTTTTTCTTCTATTGCATAAAGCTTGTTGGCGATAACACGTTGGCGATAACACATTGGCTATCTCCTCGTCTTTCTTATTTAAATAAGGAGCTCTGACTCAACTGATTTCTTTAGTCTCGCAAGTTATTTTCCTCGTATAAAACGCCGTACAAACGTTTACCCGTTTAATAATTGTTTTTATAATATAGCATTTGTAAATTCTGAACGCTGATTGGCTAAGAGCCGTGTTGATATAACTCCATGTCAACACGGGAAATTTTCCGCCGCTTGTAACACGGAAATTGTTCTTATTCTTCGGGCTTTTGACATTGCTATATTATAAAACAAATATAAAACATTTTTTCCGTATTGATATATAGTTATATCAACACTCGTGGAAGTTGGGAAAACTCGAAATTGTGTGAAAACAACACAATTTCTCGTTTTCCCAATTTCCACTCGTGTTGATATAACTGTTTTTCAACACGGAAAATGTTTTATATTTGTTAAATGCTTTATTGATCTGGTACAGATCTGATGCAATTTTTCGCTTTTTGTACTGAGTGTAGCCATCTATTCTGTGATGTAGCACCTTATACAGTCAATGACAATGTATAATGAATACACGGTCTAAATAATATCGATGGGCACTTACATATTAATTGATGCCGGTAATGCATAACATAAATTTATATATTGTATTATTGCGTAGAATCTCAAAGATTTTCTCAATATTCATGTCTGAAATGTTTATATACTTGAAAACAACACTGTCTCGCTTCTGCCTACGTACTGTACATCTGTATAATGAGTATGCCGTGAAAATAATATCGGCACTCAATTGAATTCCTAGAATCTCAAAGATTTTCGACTCAATATAACAATATTTACGTCTGAAATGTTTATACACTTGACTGCACTGTCTAGGCGGTCTAACTCCTTCCTAGCTCTGTATAACGAATATACCGTCTAAATATTATCGGAACTTAATTGAACGCCCGTAATGCATAAGATCAATTTATATTTTGCGTAGATTTTCAAAGATTTACTCAATATTCACGTCTGAAATGTTTATACATCTGAAAACTACACTGTCACTCCTTCCTTAACCTGAAGTTCAGGCCCTATCGTTACTCCTTCCCAGCATATCGTCACGCCATCGTGATCTACGGCTTGATAGCGCATGCGCATTTGCGCTACTAAAGAAAAAATCGGGTGTTCCGGGGTAAAGATCCTTTACACAACATGAGAAGCGAATGTTATAAAATTTACAAAAAATTACAATAACGAAAGCGATTCCTCGATATTTTTGTGAACTTGGCAAAAGGATAACAGAATATGTAAATAAGTTAACTGAAATTGCCTAAATAACCTTCAAAGCACTGACTAAGTACGATGAATCACTACGAACATATATCGTAGTATACACCCCCCGGAAAGTTTACTGTATGACTGAATGAATGACTGACTGATTCGTGTGAATTTCCGCCCAGTCATCACAATACTGTGAAGTTTCGAAGAAACTTCACACTAATAATAGTAAAAACTAATATAATATAGCTCAGTGATTCGGCCACTTAAAAGCGAAAAAATGTTTTCCCATTTAAAAAAGGTTTAACTGCACCCATTTGTGTCATGCATTTTTCACTGATATAAATATTGTACTAGAAAATACATGTGCATGCAGCAACCCCTCGCCTTTCCTAAGAGCTGAAGTATAAAATCTATTAAAACAATAGATCTACTGTACATGCAATTGAACTTATTGACAGAACTACTAACGCAATTGATCAAGGGAAATACACCATAGGTATTTATTTCCTTGATCTTTCAAAGGCGTTTGATACGATACAGTTAATCAGTGGCGGAAATCTCGGTGGCGGAAATCTCGGTGGGGCGGGGCTGGGGCGAGCGCCCC
>CACRXK020002040.1:0-15171 GCA_902702795.2 Paramuricea clavata | reverse complement strand
GGGGGTTGTCGGAAATTTGAAGGTTTTGTCGGAAATTTAGGAGCCTAGCTTTGCCTTTCCGCCACTGCAGTTAATCACAAGATTCTGATGCCTATACAGGTTTCCAATGGCCTCTAGCCCTCTGTAATATAATATTAGTAATTATTATTGTATATAGTTATGATATATTTCGGCAAATTTATTAAATAAAAAAAAATTATTATATATATACAGGACGAAAAGCGTGTCATTAATCAGCTTTAGCAAAGATACTAAAGATATTAAATGTGTGTTTACACCTTTAATAAGCTGACTAAATTAAATAAAAAGTTACATTTAATCGCATTTACTCTGAATAAAAGACCTCTTTTGGAAACTGATACACTTAATTGCATTTAGTGAGGATATTAAAGCGAGTTAAAACCAACATTAAACCGCACATACTTTAATTACCTTTAATGCGCAGTTTAAATGTTGACTAAAGGGGGAAATAACATTTAATCACGTTTAGTTTTATCTTAAATGAAAACAAAAGCTGACACACACTGTCGATAATTTAACAGAATTAGAACTATGCTGAATATTACAGTATAAACATGAAATGTTATACGTTATATCACCTGAATTTAGGCGCTTATATAGACAGCGCAATTCGCTTGGACAGTTGATTCTATTGACATATATAAATATACAAATATAATTTTATCGCCAAAGGCAAAATACCTAAAACAGAAGCTGAGTATATCATTTTTTAGCTATCCAGCTTCAGATAGACAATTTCTTTATTTTGTATATGAACTACATACAATTTCTACATGTATACTTACACACAGCTAGTCGTTCTACACAAGGATCTTTCGTATTTCCACTTTCTCCAATAAAATAATAGGTCATAAATTCATAATACACTGCCCTCGATCGTAGCTGAGATATACGGCCTTGGTCTCGTTCTTAATCTGACTCTTTATTTTATCAGTCGTGAGACGCCTTTGTTTGGCATTTCCAAACCCTTTCTCGGCACAAACTTTCATTACGTCTGTTGCGTTTAAGACGTCGTTCCTCGGTGTAATTTGGTATTGAGACGTCGCTATTTTGTAGGTAGACAATTGACAATTCTGTTCAGCTTATGGAGGCACTGGGATTATAGCTTCCAGAAGGTTGCGCATTCCACTGGTAGCAAGTGCGCCACTCGCTGTGTGGGAATGCTGGTTAAAATGCGCCATTTCAACCGGCTTTGCGCAAGGTATACCACCAAAAGCTTTACAGAATTGAAGGTTGTTGTATTAAACTGTCGCTGCGAGGTTCTATGTAGGTATAATTTGAATGCTATATTCCCGCGCGCGCTATTTTAAACTTTTCCCGGCCGGGTAACTGATCCCCTGTAGGCTGTGTAATAAAACCTCGATCTAACGGTGTAAACATAAGCCGTTTACGATTATAGAAGAACTATGGATGGAATCAATTTGCGAATTACTCAATTATATGTTAACAAGCCCAATTTTTGCTTTGCTCGTTGCTTTTTGGACGAAGGCGGATTTGATTTGTACGTGAGTGACCTCCCTAGTGTACAGAAGAAATCCGATACTACGAAAGATTCCTACTGTGAACAATAGTTCGAAGTCCAATTCCCGTTGCTTTTACAACAAGATGCCTACTCAGGCGTTCACACTGACCTGAAAATGATGACATGCGCGCTATGGTGGAAGGAAACGAAGGCTCTGGGATAATCCGTTTCAGGGAGTAATCTGATTGGCCGTTAATATGCTACGTACTGCGCGAATTTTAATAATAACATTTAGCTCGACGCGAATTTTAACTAGTATCATATTTCATAATATAATGAACAATGTAAACTAGCCAATTCTTCTCACCTACATGTCGACAATATACCTTAATACATGTATTAAAATTCGCGCAGTAGCTACTAGAGTTCGAGCAAGTAGTAAAGATAAAGCTTGCATTCAAAATACCAAGACATTTATTGCATGGTTCTCATTTGCCTAATACAATAACATTTAGTTCACAATAATCATAATATAAACAAGGAATAGTCGTTCGATTTGGCTATACTGTTTGCTCGTTTTGAATGTATATTGATCGATTTCAATTATTATTATTTATTATTATTATTATTTAAACATATTTATCCACGGTAACCTTTCAGTTGCCTGTTTTTCAAAGGGCCGTGGTCTAAAACTATTAAAAAGATATAAAACTAAATCTAAACCTAAAGTATAACACACTAACATTAATTCAAATTGAAGTATAACATGCAAACGACCTTACAATGCAAGTAAACATTCGATAAAATTTCGGGAAAATTTCGCTATCTTAGCAATTTTTAATAAGCCTTTTGAACTGATTCAATGAAAGATGCTCATGTTCCTCGAGAATTTCGTTTGGAAGTTTATTCCATGACACTGCTGCGCGGTAGGAAAAACTTTTCTTAAGGAAGTTAGTGTTTGGTTTTGATAAGTGAAGTTTTCGTTCGTTACTTCTCAATGCATAATTATCGTTCTGGGACATAGTAAACATTTCTGTTAAATATTTTGGTGTCATTTTGTTAATTGCTTTAAATGTCATTGTTTGTTCACGTTGTTCGAGGATATTTGCAATGGGCTCCCAATTCAATCTATTTAAGATCTCTGTTGATCTTATTTCATACCCTGAGTTAGTGATAACACGTGCTGCTCTTTTTTGTAATTTACTTAATTTGTCAATGTGGGTGATATTTCCGTTGTGCCAAACTGTTGAGCAGTAAGTGAAATGTGGTAGGACTAGTGAATTGTACATTGTAATAAGGGCATTTTCTGTCAGAAAACTTTTTGCTCTTCTCAAAAGTGCAATGTTTTTTGAAATTTTTGCACATTGATTATCTATATGGTTATGCCAATTAAGTTGTTCGTCAAGAACCACTCCTAGGAATTTTTTGTTAGAAACTCTCTTTATCATATGATCTCCTATTAATATGTCAGGATCTGAATTTATTTGATTAAGCCTTTGTCTCGAACCAACAACCATATATTCTGTTTTCTCAGCACTTAAAGTTAGTTTGTTAGCTAATAGCCAATTATGAACACTGTTCAAGTCTGAGTTAATTTTTTGTTGAATGTCAGTTGCTAATTTTCCGTCACAGGATATATTAGTGTCATCTGCAAACATTGATGCTTTTGTAGACCTTAAGCAATTTGGTAAGTCATTGATGTAAAGTAAGAAAAGCAGTGGTCCTAGATTTGAACCCTGAGGGACTCCGCAAGTAATTGTAGCTCTATCTGATATTTCGTGATTAATTTTGCAAACTTGCTTTCTCCCTCTCAGATATGAAATAAACCATTGTAATGCTTTCCCTCGTACTCCGTAAAGCTCTAATTTTGAAATGAGTATGTTGTGGTCCACAGTGTCAAATGCTTTTTTGAGATCAAGAAACAGTAGACCATTAATAAGGCCCTGGTCCATATTTACAAGACATTGATTTACAGAATATAAGAGTGCAGTCTCTGTGGAGTGTTGAGTGCGAAATCCAGATTGATTTGTGGATACTATCTGGTGAAATTCTAAAAAATTATTTAGTTGCCTAGAGACCAGCTTTTCAAAAATTTTTGCTACTGCTGATGTTACTGAGATAGGTCTGTAATTATCGCAATCCATCTTGTCCCCTGATTTGTAAAGAGGGGTTACCTTAGTGTGTTTCAAATCGTCTGGAAAAATTCCAGTATCGATAGATAGATTAAAAATTTGACTTAAGGAGCCGATAATGGTCTCCCCGGCTGCTTTTAATAGTTTGTTTGAAATTTTATCCAAACCTGTTGATTTCCCGGCTTTTGCTTTAAATATCTCGCATCTTAATTCATCCATTGTTATATTATTTAACTCGAATACCTCAGTCACTGGTGTCACGTAGTTAAGAGGGTCGGTATTGTTGCAAGATAAATTCTCACTCAATTTTTCACCAATTGTAGAAAAATAATTGTTGAATGCTGTTGCAATATTTTTGTCACCAGTAACTATACTATCCCCAACTTTTAATTCGTTAATTAATGTGGACTTAGATTTTTTGTTCAATAGTAAATTGATTGTTCTCCATCCTTCCTTACTGTTCGTAGTACTTTCTAGCTTGTTCTTAAAGTATATAGCTTTAGTATCTTTAATAAGATTGTTAACACGATTTCTGCAATTCTTGTATAGTTCATGATATCTTGTCGAATTATGTTTAATTGCTTTTCTCTTTAGAAAATCTCTATGATAGCTCATATTCTTAATTTCGTTTGTCATCCAAGGGTTATATTCACTTTTTACCTTTCTTTTTAGTAATGGGGCATGAATGTCAGCAATTTCCAAAAATATTTCCTTCCATGTGCACCAGGCAGTATTTGCATCAGTGCAATTGTAAAACAAAGTTGAGTTAAGTGCTTGGTTAAGGTCTTGCTGGAAATTGTTAATGTTAAAGTGCTTGAATTGTCTTGTTTCTACTACTTTAGGTTTTGCTTTTGGAATACTAACCTTTCTGCATGCATAAACCAGGCTGTGATCACTAATTCCGAGGTGAATGACCCCTGATTCAATGATTTTTGTGTCGCCTATTTTTGTGATAATAATGTCTAATAGAGTTTTAGTTCTAGGAGTAATTCTTGTCGGGCTAGTGATTAACTGTTGTAGTTGGTATTCATTTATTAACTCAATCAATTTGTTTGTATGTTGGTTATTATTTTCAGTTGACAGAAAATTGCAATTAAAATCACCAGTTATAACAAAATCTTTGTCCTCTTCATCAATGTTCTGTAAAAATTTTTCAAAATGGACAAGTAATTCTATCTTGGCATCGGGAGGACGATACCATGTTGAGATCAGTAGAGGTTTGCTGTTAGGCTTGTTAATTTCAATACAAATAGCTTCTACTGTACTTGAAAGTAAGTGATTGCAAATAGTGTAGGGAATAACATTTCGTATATAAATTGCGACACCCCCACCATTTCGATTTCGGTCTTTCCGAATAAGATCATAACCTGTGATATTAACTTCGTTGTTGTCAATAGTGCCGTCAAGTCTAGTTTCATTGATACTTAATATGTCAAACATTTTATCGTTCATAAAAATTCTTAGTTCATCAACATGCTTATATAGACTTGCAACGTTTAGATGGCCAATTTTAAAGCCTTTCAGTTTTGGATAAGGCGTGCTGTTTATTTGCATTGTTTGTCGTGAACTAGACTGTGTGTTTATTTGATCTACGATATGCAAAAATGTTGAATCAGGATCCGTAGTGTTTGAAAACTCAGGATCTAGTCAATGGCTGCTAAGAAATTGTCTTATGTTTTTAGCTAATGTAGTAGTTCCATGTTTATTTAAATGTAGACCAGAGTTATTTAAAAGACTTCCTTTAATGTTGTTGTGTTTAATAAGTCCCCAGCCCTTATCTGTACATAATTTAGCGAGCTCGGCATTGACTACATTTACCTTTTCTGCTAAGTTTGGATCATCAGTTCGAGTTATTATTTCCGACCATATAAGTTCCAGATCGTTGTTCTGTCTATGGATCGTTTCACCAAGATCATTCATTGCATTTATTAGATCTTCTGGTGTTTTGTTATGTAAGTCGTTGGTTCCAACATGAAATATAAGTGTCTTTGGCTTGGTAATTAGAGTTGGTACTGCATAATGCTTCATTTGGTCAATACCTGCACCAGGAAATGTCTTAATCGTTACTTTTCCTTTCTTCAATCCATTCTGCATTCGTTTGGTGTCCAAATGTTTAATCATCGAATCTCCGAGGATAGCTATTCTAGGTTGACTACGTTGTGAGTCACGACTTGACTCATTAGAATTTGATGGACCACTGCTTTTTCCAACCATTCGATTTACATATCAGTCTGCTCGATTCGAGTAAGTGTTGCCCGATTTCTATCATTGGTGATTTGGTGTTCGACTTATAACTATTGGACCTATTGAATTTTGACAGTAAAAACGCGCCATATAGGCTATAATACATGTATTAAAATTAGCGCAGTAGCTACTAGAATTGGCGCAAGTAAAGATAAAGCGTGCGTTCAGTGAAATACCAACAAGAACTAAGACATTTATTGTATGGTTCTCGTTTTCCTAATACAATAACATTTAGTTCACAATATAATATAAACAAGGAAAAGTTAAAGGTTTGGTGTTTGACTACACAATGTCGGCACTATACCTTAATAGTGTGTATTAGGCAAATGAGAACCTCAGAACCATACAATAAATGTCTTAGTTCTTGTAGGTATTTTGAAGGCACGCTTTATCTTTAGCATAGCTACCACAAAGCGTTTGGCGCACCAACTAGTAGCTACTGCGCGAATTTAAGGTATATTCTCGACATTGTGTAATGAAACTGTCAAACCTTGAACTTTTCCTTGTTTACATTTTGTTTATATTATATTGTGAACTAAATGTTATTCTATTAGGCAAATGAGAACCATACAATAAATGTCTTAGTTCTTTTTGGTATTGTGAACGCTCGCTTTATCTTTACTTGCGCGAATTCTAGTAGCTATTGCGCGAATTTCAATACATGTATTTTAATATGGTCAAACCTTTAACTTGCCCTTGTTTATATTGTATTGTGAACTAAATGTTATTGTATTAGGCAAATGAGAATCATACAATAAATCAAAATAAACTGTAGAACCTTTAACTTGTCCTTGCTTATATTCCACTATATTGTACAAATTCGCGTCGGGTCCAAATTTTGGGGTTTTCGAGTCGTTTAATACAACATATTGTTCTACAACGTATATTTATAGATAGTTGTTTATTAGTTAAAAAGTCAAACTGTCGAACCTTTAACTTGTCCTTTGTAAAATTCGCTGGGTCCAAATTTTGAGGTTTTCGAGTCGTTTCACGAAGAAAAACATATTAATTCAACACGCAAGAAAGTTCAGAGTGCGACACAACGTAAAATCCATAGGAAACCGGTGTCCCAGGATTTTCGCCCCCCCCCCTACATTTTCGCCCTCCGGGGGGCGAAATTCCTAGGAATTTCGCCCCCCTTTAGGAAATTCGCCCCCCTTTAGAAACTTCACCTTTTCTTTAGGACTGTCGTCCTCCGTTCAAAATTAATTTCGCCCTTCCTAACAGTTGCATGGGATAACGATTACATGGCTTTAATCATTTGAAATCAGTATCAATTCAAAATTGTTAAGACAGAGCTTGAAATAACAACCGATCACCGATCAATGATCGGCAAGGAATTGCTCATGATCGGCGGAAAAGCAGAGTTTCGGTTTCTAACCTGAAAAAAGCAGGGAAAGTCGCGACTGCCGATCACCATGGTCGGGAACTTTGGGAACGTTATTTCAAGCCCTGCATGTAAGAATACAAATTTACAATTACATGTATCGAAAGGGCTTTACACAGTTACAGTAGATGAATACTCAATAGGACTTATGACGCTTCACAGCACACCATGCATATTTTGCATTTTCAGTGTTAATCCTTAAACTCATTGTTAAAAAGTAATCACCGTGGTGGTTATTGTAATTATTGGTATATGTTTTGCATCCACGTTTTGTCGTTATCGGAAAATGTATGGTTTGTCACTAATTTTTACTTGCATTATTTCAATATAGTTTATAAATCTCAGAACTGCAGGGCCGTCGCGAGCGGGGGGGTGTGGGGGGGTGCTTCACGAAGCAATTTGCGTCGGCAAATTGCTTCGTCACTGTTCGGCAAATCGCGAAATCGGCATTTAGCCAATTATAAAAGTGAAGAACGAAGGCGAGAGATAAAGCGATAAATTGTGGATTTAAAATGCCAAAATGTGGCCTTATGCCAAAACCACCATGGTCTAAGTATTACTAGTAATAGTATTTGTTTTTTATTTGTCGAAAATCGACGGGAGGCTGAAATGTGAAACCCATGGTTTCCGGCTAAAAAAACAATAGTTCCTAATCCTCAGGCATGTTCTTCGCTAGACTGCTCTTATAGCGAAGGCTTTATATCAATTATGCGCGGTTCAAAACCCAAAAGAAAAAGGATAAAACTTCAGTGTCTTGAATGCAATTCGATTTTTGATGACGATTACCGTAAGAGGCACGAGCAAACTTGCCATCAGGGAAAGAGAGTGCGAGTAGCACACAAAGATGCACCGGCTAATCCGTTTGAGGCTGCAAAGCGCGCTCAAAGCCAAAGAGAGTATTTTGACTCGTCAGAGGCGCAGGATCCTCAAGAAGACTCCAGAGGAACAAGAGAAAAAGACCAAGAGAAAGACGAACCATGGGGTAAGAACGGACTTGTCTTCTTTTAGTTATTTAGCGAAATTACTGTTTTGAAAGACATACCGCTTACAGAGATCGGTATCATCGGTTGCATATCCGTTTTACTCGCTCTCTGACGCATAAAATTTAAACGTTTGGAAAATCGGGTCGTACAAAAGCCCAGTTAGCACTAGGCCACTAGCCACCACTAAGTAAGAGTGTTTTAAGACTGCTCAAAATACAAAAAAAGTATATAAATCGTCTATTCGGCGCCTGGGGTTAGAAAAGGTCAAATTCATGAAATTGCTATGAAAAGATTGAAATAAAATATCAATGAATCACAGATATTCGGATAACTTTGCTGACTTTGCGGAGATGCGCGTCTGCACCACATGCTAAGACACTCGTGACTCAGACTATGTCCACGGTAACGTTTTCGAGCGTTTTTGGTTGTAATGCGTTTCTGAAAGTACCGTTTTCACGTTCTGTTTACACGAAAACGTATGAAAACGACGCCATGCATTAAGCAAAAACGTTTCAAATAGTGGAAACGATGCCAAATGTTTGTTTCTATGTCTGAAATATTTTGAAATTGGTCGTTTCGGCACTTTGTTATAGTGTAAACAGGAAAGTGGCAGGCGAAAATGAAAAGCTGCGTTTAAATTTGGAAACGAAGACTAAAAACTAGTGCTTTGTCAGAAATTGTTGCGAGAAAACGATCATTGTGAACAACGCGCCTCAACGCTCAAGTTGAAAACGCCATTGCAAAAACGTGTGCACATACAGTGTCTCAGTCTCATACATCGTCTCATGCATAGTCACATACAGAGTCACATACATAGTCTCAATCTCGATTTTGGACCTATTTAAATTTTGGACCTATATAAACTATGTTAAATTTAAATCTTTTTCAGCTTTATATGTTTAATATAAATAAATTAAAATAATACTCCTAATTGAAAACAAATACACAAAAATAAAATACTGTTATTAGGACAGATTCATATTGAGCTGTGGTTCCAGTTATTGTTCGCGTGCTTCGATTTCGTTACTTTATATATGTTTGTTCTTAGAATGTCATATTTTATATATAAAGAAACTTGCTTGCTTTGTAGCAACAACCCACGAACAGGCATCCATTTCAAAACAGGAGCCAAAGTTGTTAAACCCAAAGAAGAACCCTGCTCCAGAGATCCATGCGTCAACTAGCAATCTAACCATCGCAGATATCATCTCAGAAAGTGACATTTGTATCTCGGAAAATCACGATTCGACGGATTCGTGTTACGCGTCAGAAATTACAGATTCTACCACATTTCCTGTTATTTCACATTCTCCTACCTTTCCTGAAACTACAGATTCTCTTTCCTGTCCCGAAGTTACAGATTCTCCTACCTTTCGTAAAGATTCTTTTAATTCTGAAAATGCAGATCTACAATCCGAAATCAGTCAGAAATCATATTGGAATGATTGGATCGAATCTGTTGCAACCTTGTCTTGCATTTCCAACTATGTTAATGAGTGTCAAACACTGGTAAATGATGCAAGGAAGGCAGACATTCCCAATATAGAACAGTGGATCGAAGAAGCTAAGAACACTGTAACACTGATACAAGAAAACTGTGGAAGATTTGTTGAAAAATCCGACACTATTCTTCAAGATATCCAACGGATGAAGCTCAAAGTTAACGACTCTAATCCTGGTCAAGTTTCTGTGGAACATGATCCAGCTCTACGTAGTGAGGTCCGCGACGACAATCAACGAGAGTACTTGGTTGAACTTGGACCTTTTCAGCCGAGGTTACCTTGTTTCCCAACCAACCCAGATATACCTCAGGGGAAGCAGAATCGTTTTTCACCACGATGGTATGACGAGTATCCACATTTGGAATACAGCGTGGAGAAAGATGCTGTTTTCTGTTTCGTGTGCTCATTATTCGACGACACACCTTCAAAGGAGAAGGCAGACCCCAGCTGGAAAACTACAGGCGTTAGAAAATGGCATAAGATGAAAAGTGTTGGTAAGAGCAAACAGGGAAAACTGGTCCAGCACTTCTCCTCGCAAAGTCATAAGGCTTCTCTCGGTGCATACTGTCACTTCTTGCAGAGGACAAAGCATATCGACATCCAACTGGATAAGGAAAAAAAGGCAGCGCAAATTCAAGAAGCTCAAGATTTGGAATATAACCGCCAAATCATTCTTATCCTCCTGGACATCGCAAAAACCCTTGCTCGCCAAGCTCTTCCCTTCAGAAGCGACAGCAATGAAGACGGTAATTTTTAATCAATTGGTCCTTTTGCTCAGCAGACATGTACCAAACTTAAAACGGTGGCTAACTGAGAAAAGGCTGAACCCGTACCACGTCACCTACTTAAGTCCTCAGTCATGTGCGGGTATGTTTTCCGTTATGGCAGATACTACTCGGGACGAAGAGCACACGGACAGACTCTCCGTTGTTCTAAGATATGTCAGCGCCACTGGAAAGCCAACTGAAAGATTGCTGGATCTTTCGAAGACGAAGGACAAGACAGGTATTGGACAAGCACAAGACATCCTGTCGACGATAAAGCGGTGTGGTTTGAATACCGATAGCCTGTGTTTTCAGTCATACGACTTCGCCGCCGCAATGTCTGGTGAATTCAATGGTGCCCAGGAGAATTTGTCCGAGCTAGTTGGACGCCAGATTCCTTACATACCATGTCAAGCACACCACTGCAACACCGTAATTGAGCATAGTTGTAACGCAAGTGCCATTGTCCGGGAAATGTTTGAGATACTGCAGGCACTTTATGTATTCTTCACATCTAGTACGAAACGGTTCCAGCCACTGAAAGATGAAATTACCGAGAACTGCCTAATGCTCAGAAACCTGTCCAAAACCCGGTGAAGTGCAAGGGCGGAGAGTATTCAAGCTGTCTGGACATCATTTGAAGTGATTCTGGATGTCTTATACGCGGTTACCAGCAAAGCAGATGCAAAAACCAAAACGCAAGCACTTGGTTTAAGGAAAAAAATGCTTTCGCTTGACTTTGTTGTTGCACTTATGTTCATGAAAAACATTGCGTATAAAACGAAAAGTCTGGTGGTGGAGCTGCAATCAGTTGAGCTCAATATTTTGGATGCAACAGGCCTTGTTGATGGAACGCTAAGCATCATGCAAAAGTTACGAGATGACGACAAAATGATGGACGATCAAATTGAAGCATCCGTAATCTTCGCCAAAAACATCGAAATTGACGCAGAAGCAGATTTCAACCGTCATAATCGCCCAAGGAGAGCACCTGGACGCGTGGATGAGCAAGCCGGAACAGCCACCAAGTTTTCACTTCGAGCTTACTACAGAAATCACTTTCGCAAGGTCCTTGATGTTCTAACATCCCGAATGAGAGAACACTTGGTGCAGTGTAAGAAATAATAGCATTTTGCCTTTGTTAAAGTGTTTGAAGCCACCAATCAATGTATCGTGCATTCATTCCGCTGTCTCATTATTTCCACCTGCACAATCACCTGACCCATTAGCTGCCTAGAAGCCGAATTACAAGTACTGGCAGAGTTATTACCTTCCGACGTTGGCAAAGACTATAACAAGGTGGTTGAAGTCAGCGAAGCCAACAAAATGTCCCTTCCATTGCAAATTCGACAGTCAGATTGATGCTTACGGCTCCTGTGACTGTGGCTTCAAACGAACGTTCATTTAGTCAATTGAAGTTTGTGAAGAACAAACTACGTACGTCAATGAACCACTCAAGGCTGACTGGTCTTATGCTTTTAACCTGCGAGAAAGACCTTACAGACACTCTTGACTTGGAAAAAGTTGCAAAAGAGTGGAGCCTGTTGAAGAAGAGACGAGTTCGTATACACTAAAACTTGCAAATGGCGAACGTATCTCGATCGAGTATCGATAAGTAATACGTTTGTAATATACTCTAAATGTACTGATCAAATACTCTAACAATTAAGAGTGGACTAATATACTTTTAGCTAAACAGTAATTTACAAGGAAAGTACGAACAGACGGAAGAGTGTTCTAGCTATATATGATTTAGTTTCATTTATATATCCACATATTTATTTTTGAGGGAACAGTATATTAATAAATAATTCCTGGTGTGTACAATACGCATAGTATATATTTGTACATTAAATAATGACTCATCAATGGTCGCGACATGCACACAATGTGGCATAAAGTTAACAAAATTTTGGAAAAACTCGGCAAATTCAACTAGCGTCACTCGGCAATTTGATCTTCGACACCCCCCCCCATCCATATCCCTTCGCGACGGCCCTGGCCAGAGCAGTGCGAGCACACCGCGCAAAGCCGCGGCCACGGTATCAAATCATGTATGTAACGGGAATCAGTCTTGCTTATTTCAGTCTAATAAAGTCTTATTTTTTTCTTTGATAATGTACGCAACATGCTGCGCGTTTTACATTTAACAAAATACAGAAATTTTGATTTTATCCGCAAGTTTTTAAAGCTAAATTAAACGATATGTATATGATTACAATGCGTGCATTATGTATTACGGCTGAAAAGTGTAACTGAGGTATTCAGGTATCATATTCTGTCAAAATAACAGCCTAGCGCGCTCGGTTGGCAAATAGCCCAACATCGCACAAATCATTGCACATGAAACGTTTGTCTATCTTTAAGGACCACGAAGTCACGAACATATATTAGGAGATATAAAATAGCAAAATTTGAGGCTCGAGCGTTTGCCACTTACAGTGTAGAATTTGTAGCTCGATATGTTATATCAGACATATGCGATCGACATAGTTATTCTAGTCGCGACGTTCGTGATAGGGACTATAACACTTCCAAAGCTAATAAACCTATATCCTATAACTTAAGACATTTTATCATCAAACAATACATCTTTAGATTTATTAGACTATACAAAACGGAAACATTTACTTGTTATGAGATTTGTTGCGTTAAATTTTCCTGTACGTATATATCTAGCGCATAAAAGGAAAAAGTACGAAAAAAATATTAAAAATAAAAATAATATTTTCGTGAAAAAAATGCGTTTTTAGCACATTTTATGACCCACGACTTTACCTACGACTTTACCCACGACTTTACTCACGACACACGACTTTTAACCCACGACACACGACATATAGGGACACTCAACTTTTTTTGTTTTTTTGTGCTATTTTCTAGTGTTCTTGTCTGGCTATTTTCATGCCTAATCTTATTATACTACACTAATTAATTTAATTTCCTTTTTGAAATTATGAATCACGAAAAAATTGTCAACAAATCCTGATTTATTATTATTCCTACATACGCAAAATTCTTACATATATAGACTATAGAGACTATATGCATGTTTCGTATGTGTATACTATACACTTTTAGGCCTGAAAACTACTATATATTGCGCATAGTTGCGTTTAGAGTAGAGAGGTGACGTAAGTCCCAGGTTGGCTGTGTTATGCATAGCTATAAAAATATCGCCGCATGTCTCCGGTATAAACTGATTGTCTCTAGAGTTAAAAAGTGCAAAACCGCTTTAGCGTCTTTGATTTTGTTAGTATGGAAATCGACAAAATTTGAAACGCTAATAAACACCAAGGTGATCTATTTTGTTTCTGCTTATGCATGCATGCATCTGGATAAATGCGTGGTTGTTTTTTAATTCTGGTTCAGTGTACTGACGTTTTTGTATAGTGATCACTGCTTTATACCAATCTGTTAGTCAGATTCGTTGAAACGGTGGGCGAATACCGTTCAAACGGTTTCTTAATTTCGTTCGAACGGTTTGCAAAAACCGTTCGTAAAGGCGTTAAATTTTTTGTCTTCATCCGTTCGTATTTTTCACTCAAAACGTCTAAAACGTTTTGAAGATCCGTTAAAACGATTTGACAAAACGTTTACTATAGATAGATAGATAGATAGATTTTATTTTGACACGCTAACTACGTCAATTAAAAACATTGATTTCCACGAAGGGCGTGTGTTCAAAAGTTATTATATATAAGTGTTGTTATGACTCTTATGGAATCAAATAAAAGAAAATAGAAAAAAATCTAACTGTTCCAATTGACAAAATTGACAGTATAGACAACTAACAAAACATATAGATAACTATTTACAATAAAGGATATATGTATGTATGTATGTATGTATAAATATATTATTTAGAAACATGAGCATCAATTTTACTTTCAAATAGAGACTGGGACCTAATTCCTCTGATTTCTTTAGGCACTGAGTTCCATATTTTTGCCCCATTAAACATAAAACTCTTTTTCATGCTATTTGTGCGGGGCTGTGGCAAAACGAGTGTTGTTTCATTGTCACGGAGACAGTAATGCGTATTCTCATTCTTGTAGGTAGAAAGGTCTGTTAGGCTTTTAGGCCCAGACATATTCAAAATTTTGAACATTAATTTTGCCTTAGCTTTAGTTCTTTGTACTTTTAGTATCTCCCATCCTAACGAATTTAATGCGATTTGGGCATTAACTTCGTTACCCATGTCCATAATAATTCGAGCGCATCTATTTTGAAGCTTTTGTAATCGTTGTGATTGAGTTTCACCAAAAATGTCCCACACTTCACAACAATAAGTAAAGTATGGTTGTACAATTGCGTTAAATATAGAAACAAGTGTATCACGGTCAACAAATTTTTTTAGTTTTCTAATAACAGAAATGGCCGATGTGATTTTCTTACAGATACTCTCAGTGTTACTTTTCCAAGAGAGATGCTGATCAACTATTACTCCTAGTGTCTTGCATTCCTTCACTTGTTTAATTGGTCTGTTTTCAATCATTATGTTTAAATTTGAATCTGAAACAGTATGCACAAGAGATCTTGATCCTATGAGCATAAATTCAGTTTTGGCAATGTTTAGACTCAGTTTGTTCGCGTTTAACCACATTCTGAGGTTTTCCAAATCAGAGTTCACTGCATTTTCAACATCATCAATTGTACCACCGGAAGCAGTGAGG